>LPNX010511498.1:456234-479745 GCA_001517045.1 Pseudotsuga menziesii | reverse complement strand
TACAATATATCGCCCTCAATCGTATGCGGCTGTTCTGCAGCTTGGTCGTGAGTTAAAGCAGGAGATGGAGGACGTCTCAGTACATGCGCAAAGGCAGAATGAGTGGATGCAGTCACAAGAAAATGGTGGATTCTCACAAAAACATTATGAGTATTATTTTAGACTCAATCCACAACGCAGGCCATGGAGGAGAAACGCACGCAGCTGGAATTGTAACGCTCTGCATGCGACTCGACTGGCAGACTGATGGAGCAGTCTGGCAATGGACTGGCAAGCAGAATGCCAGGAATGGGCAGACTGGCAACAGGCAGGAGTTATGGCAGCGCTCTGATACCACTTGTTGGTAATAACTCCCGATTCCAATTGATTATTCAAATGCAAATGCCTATATTTATACATTTCATGAGGCGGTTGATTACCAGCCTTTTCGCCTTCCTATCTATTCATATTCCTATTATTTATTTACAATAATCCTGACGGATTATTCTAACAATTATTATTTTTAAAAAAAAAGGGCATTAATATTTTATTATGAAAAAAATATTTATAAGAAATATAACTAGCATTTGCACCAATAGGTAATAAAAAAAGCCGAGAGGGTAAAACTATTCTGTCTGTTCGCAAGCCAACCTTCGTTTTTTACCTTGGGAGAGTGCATATTAATAGTGAGTTTTGAAATTTTAGGTTAAGACATTTATAATTGAGTTTTTTTGGGGTTTCGATTTTGGATTATAAAGTGTGCAAGAAATAATCGATGTGATGCACTTTGAATATTTCTGAATAGGAATACTTCCAGCTGCACAATGTGTCTGTTTTAGAAGTACCAATGTGTAAGTACAATAGATCCCATGTCATTATGACACAGGACCCCAAATTTTACATACGAAAATTACTTGGCAAGACTCTTAGTAAAACTAAAAGGGTTTTATTACAATATTATTTGATTATTGGGATACTTTAACTTACCCAATTTCCAAAAAATTATGTTTGATTTCTTTGTTTTGAATGCATAATGATGAATTTTTGTTTGGATTTTTTTAACATCCCGCAAATCCGCAACTTGCAGAGTGCGGCAAACCTTTTCATTTGCGGGATGCGAGAGAATTTTTATATGTGTTAATTTTAATCAACTTGGATCCCGCATCCCGCAATGTAGTAATGTGTTGTGATTTTGTTTCTGCGCTGTGATTTCTGCAGAGTAATGTGTTGATCTTTTTTACCAAGCTTCAACAATATCAGCTTCAGTCATATTGTTTGTGCATAGATGTATATATATCAATCTTTGTCTTTGTTTATGTTCAACGCAAAGGTAGTGTGGCAAGGCAAATGGATGAAACGCTGCCAGTGGAGGTAGGTGGTGTGGCAAGGCAAGACAAAATGATGAAATGTCTTGGTGGTGGCCATGATGGAGGCGGTGATGGATTGAAATTTTCTCTTGCGGTGACTGTGATGTTTTGAACTTTTGAGAGACTCTGATTAAGAATTTTGTTTGTTTATACTCCTGCAATGGCTCGTCTTATGGAGAAATCGAACAGTTACGGTGAAGAATACCCCATGAAACGTGGGGATTCCGCAGCCGCAATTCCGCATTTTGCGGGATGCGGGTTGCGGAGTTCCTATTATTTTCGTTTGGTTTGTGTCTGCCCGCAACCCACATCCCGCAAAATGTGGAATTGCGGCTGCAGAGCTAATTGAATCAATTTTGTACTACTTTGCGTTCTCGCATCCCGCAACCGGCAAGTTGCGGAATGCGGGTTACAGAACAATTAATAAGCGTGCAAATTTTGTTTTGATCCTGCATCTCGCAAAGCTCATCCTGCAGACCTTTACCAACTAACATTGTTAGTAAATTTTTTAATCTTAAGCGTTCAAAATCTTCATAAATGTAATAATTATAATGATTTTGCATCTCTGTTAGCATAAAATTACGGAAAGTTGTAGCGTTCAACATTCGTTTGTCTATTGAATCAGTTCATCTGCTCCCCTGGTTGTGTGCAAATGAAAGTGGAAGAGTAATTACTGAAACAAATAAAACTTGAAATAATTACCATTATTCTCTTAAGTACGAAAAAAACACACTAATTAAACAAAGAGACTTTGAAATAATTTCTTAAACGAATTAATTGAGAGTCACTAAGGTTTGCATCAAAGAATTGCTTTAACAAATGCTTTCATAGCTTGGGTTGTACGGGAGGATAGCAGGTATAGCAGTAAGAGAATGAAGTCCAGAATCTCTGATTCTTTCGTAGGCCAACTGGTTGTCTTGAATATGAGAAAAGTTGTCATTGTCAAAAATTTCATAAACCCTAGACCATTCAATTTGGTAGGTTTCAGTGATTCTGCCACTGGTATCTGAGAAAATACCAAAGTTTGTATCCTTGGTGAACATATCATTTTCCAGGTTTTTGCAGCGAGTAGATCTTTCCATTGTTGCAAATTGGAAAAACTGTGTTTAAAAGTAAAAACAACAAGAAGGGAAAAATAAAACTAATTCAGGATTGACTACAGTAATAAATTGAATGAACAAATGACTAAAATACTAACCTGTTATCGAACTAGATTGTGATAAAATTGCTTGGTAAAATTAATGCAGAGCAATAATTCACGCAGATAAAATTCACGCACCGCAGTAATTCGCAACAGTAAAAAAGTGGTAAATAAATTGTAAAAGACCAGCCTATATATATATATATATATTTTTACATGCGTCAAATTAGGAAAGAAGGATTAAAACAAATGGACGGTTGAGATTAAACCTGGAGGGATGCAGTTTCATAACGAGATATTGCAAATAATTTTTTTGATTCCGCATCCCGAGTACCCATGCAATTATATAGGCACCTGCAATTCGTGCGATGAAAATTCGTGCAATTATAAATATCAAGCTCCCGCAACCCGGATTGCAGGATGTGGGAACACAAAATAGTACAAACTTGATTCAATTAGCTCCGCAGCCCGCAATTCCACATTTTGCGGGATGTGGGGTGCGGGCAGACACAAACCAAACAAAAATAATAAGAACTCCGCAACCCGCATTCCGCATATAGCGGGATGCGGGATTTGGGTTGATTAAAATTAACAAATATACAAACTCTTCCGCACTCCGCATTTGTGGGATGCAGGATGCGGGTTTGAAAATGAAATATCAAATGAAAGGTTTGCCGCACTCCGCAAGTTGTGGATTTGCGGGTTGCAGGATGTTAAAACAATCGAAACAAAAATTCATCATTCTGCATTCAAAACAAAGAAATCAAACATAAACGATGTTGCAGTTGAAGTTTCAAATAAATTTATTGACACACATGTGATAGCTTGGAATCCTCGTAATTCCCAGTTGTCCACATCTGACTCACACCATTCTACTGCAAAATATCAATGCAGCGTTGCATCACCATCAATATTTGCATCAAACTACTCAGCTGACTCTGAAGAACTTGTCAAAAGGCACACCAAATTTTCAGAGTCAATTTTTGGCTATGTGCACGAGTCCGCAACCTGCAGTGCGGATTGTGGGATCTTGAAGTTTATAGTTTGTCAAATTTTGATCCTGCAATCCACCATTTGCGGCATGTGGGTTGCGGAATGTCTGATTCGTGCACACGAAATATCTTCTCATCCTACATTTTGCGGGATGCGGGATGACAAAATTATCGAAATTTGTTTTTGCGTTCCCGTAACAAAAATCACAAAATAAAAATGAGATAGTTAATCAAATTTAGAGAGATGCTGTCATTTCTTTCCATTCTCTTTTTTCACCTGTGAGAGAGGTTGTCATTTATTTTGATTTTCTTGTTTCTTCCATGAGGAAGGGTCTAATTTCTTGCCTCTACTGTATTTTTGAATTTTTTGTTGTTTAAATTATTGTTTTGATTTAGCATTTTAATTTTTATGTTGTGTGTCACTTCATTTCTTGTTGAATATCAATTCCTTTTATAATTGAGACAAATAGTGCCTAGACAATTAAGTAATACACCGAGACACAAACTTGAGGCATCAATTTATCCGTTTGCAGAAAATAACAAGCTTCTAGAGGTGTTTGAAACATAAAACCTATCGTTCAATTTATCAATTTATTATATTATTAATTTACCATTTACCATTTAATTTACCATTTACCATTTAGTTTCCGCAATCCGCAAAGGTAAATTGATAATCAATTTATCAATTTACTTTTCGGAATGTGGAAAGGTAATTTGATAAATTGATTATCAATTACCTTTCCACTTTCTGTAGGATATACTAAGAGACTCCTATACTGAACATGTTAAGTTGTTCAAATGTTAGATAAGTTGCAGTTTTTTAACAATTCGAGAAATGTATTTTAATATGATTTTTATGGAGAAAAGACTTGAAACGGTTGTATTGGATAACTGATTGTTGAAGTTCAGAATTTGTGAATCAACTATGACATAAAAACACATAAAAACTCAAAAACAAATGTTGGCTTATGCCAAAAAAAAAATGAACACAAACCTACCATACCCTAATGTCCAAAATAGCAAATGAAAGTCCAAGAGCCATAAAATACATTTTAAAGGTGGAAATTATACACATGTTTGTTGAACACTTAATTCTTAAAAACGAACATTTTTTAAATTTTAAAGTAAATTCAGGATGCGTATTACAACATTATGAAGGTACATAAGAAATATAAGTCACAACCATTTTTTTATAGTTTTGCGACATATACAGAAATACTATGTGTTTAAGTACAAACATGTCAATGTTCCTCTTTCAATTTCCGACAATTCGGTACTAGGAAATCTATGTTGTATGTTCTACAACAAGGAACATACTATATTCCAATATCAAACTGCAACATAAGCATAAATGCTACGTGTTTAAATAGGCACATGCCGGTGTTTCTATTTCCGAAATTTTGAAATTCGAAATGTCGATTTTCATGCTTTATTTTCACTGTTTGTACTTAAATAAGGTATTTTTATGCATATCAAAATAACGAAAGAGATGATAACAATTTAAAATATGTTCAGTGTCGTTGTTTGCAAAGTGAAAACAAATAGATTTGCAAAGAACAATATTAGTGAAAGTTGAAAATAGCTAAAGGTTAAATGCGAATATGTTTTGGAATCTCAAAATTGGGAAATCGGAAATCTGTTAAATAGGAGAAAGGTCTTCTTATTTTTATGAATGGACACTCAATTTATACACAATGATAATGTTGAACCAACTAAAACATGGAAACATTTGGATAGGTTTCCGTAGGTAAATTTGCAATCGTTGTAAAGGTGAAAAGCTTGCAAGTCTGAAGAATGCTTTAGTAGTGTAAGGGATAAGGGATAATAATGCTTTAGCAGTGTAAGGGAACTAGATGGCTCGCACGTAGCCAAGGATTCCACAAGGGATAAGGGGAACTAGACGGTTCGTTTATGGCCCTATCATGGCCAAAACGAACCAACACAACCTACATCAACCCAAATTGTGGGGGAAAGAAAACCACTAATCCTCAGCTGCATGAGGAGAGGACACACCACCTGTGTGGAGGTGGATTACATCCATACAGACCACAACGTGAAGGAAATTTCACACATCAAAATCGGGAGAGGAATACCAAACCAGTCGTGGTATTCCTGTGTGAGGAATGAGTGACCGCATGAGGACGGGAAGCTTCTCTTTGACCGCGTGAGAAAAAACCCCAAAGCCTGTGCCTGAGGAGAAAACAACAATCTGTGCATGAGAATGAGAAAATGGGATTGTGGTCCCCTTCTCCTCCTGCCCACATGAGGATGAATGTGCTCCCTGGTGGAGTGTGCATGTGGGAAAGGATTGACAGTCCTGCCACACACCACTGCCCATGCAAAAATGTTTTCCCAGGGAAATAACTGCCCCCAACTAACTCTAGAGGATTTAATTTGGTAGTTGAGACAAGAATAGGACAAAAAAGGTTGTTCAATGAGACAAGGGATAAAGGGTGAGTAAGACAAAAGATAGGTGACAGCTAAATGGGCTCACCTCTTGACACTTGGATTTTCCCCAATGGCTCCCAAGGGTTAGACATCCCCCCCCCCTATCCTTATGAAATCATGCCCTTTTCATTATGGTTGCATTGGCATAGCTGGTTATAAGTCTTTTTTAATTAATTTGCATATGTACATGGTGCCCAAATTATAATGTGCCAGCTAGCACAAAAATACCATCAGCGTTGATTTTAATTGCCGAACATAAAACGATAAATCAATGGTTGGGATTTTTCCTTTAGTTGCACACCACGATTACATACAATATAAACATCATATACATTTTTAATGCAAATGACATCAAAACCAGGGTGTTACATTCTCCTCCCCCTTCAACAACACTGTCCTCAGTGCTTTACAAAATTGAAGAAAAATGCTACACTAGCACCGCCTCAGTGCTCTGCAGAATTGAACAAAAATAGATGTGCCAATCACATGGCATCCTCCAGCTCCCATGTGATCTCTTCAGGACTGTAGTGCTCCCATTGCACCTTTACCTTCCCTATGGCTCGGTTTCGGAGCATTGTGACCTTCCTGTCGAGGATGCGCATTGGCTTGATTTTGAACTCTCCCTCGGGTTCCACCTGAATCACATCCCAATTTATCACATGGTTAGGATCATGTGAATATTTCTTAATTAAAGAAACATGAAAAACATTATGAGCCCTAGTGCTAGCAAGCAATGCAAGTCTATATGCAACTGACCCTATTCTTTCAAGCACTTTGAACGGCCCAAAATATCTAGGTGATAGCTTGGCACAACTTCCAAGATTCAATGAACTCTTATTTTCCCTCACTCTGAGGTAAACATGATCCCCAACACTGAACTCCCTGTTCACCCTATGCTTATCTGTATAGTTTTTCTGTCTGTCCTGGGCTGCTTTTAGATTCTGCCTGATCTTTACAACCTCCTGGTCCATCTCCTTGAGCAATTCTGGACCAAGCACAACCTTTCTGACTGGATTATCCCATGTCATTGGTGTCCTACACCTTCTTCCATACAAAGCTTCGTATGGACTCATCCCCAAGGATGCTTGCTGTCTATTGTTATAAGCAAAATCTACCAAGTGTAAGTAATCTTCCCACTTGGTTGGTTTATCCATCACATACATGCGAATCATGTCTTCAAGCACCTGGTTAACTCTCTCTGTCTTCCCATCAGTCTGAGGATGGTAGGAAGTGCTGAAGTTTAGCTTTGTACCCAAATCTGCAAACAACCCCTTCCAAAAATTTGAAGTGAACTTGACATCTCTGTCAAAGACTATTGCCTTAGGCAATCCATGCAATTTGAAAATCTCCTTCATGAAGATCTTTGCAATGTCATCAATCTTATGCGTAGACTTAACCGGTATGAAATGTGCCGCCTTTGTCAACTTGTCCATCACAACCATGATGGAATCATGTTTTCTCCAAGTCATTGGAAATCCTGTAATAAAATCCATGGAAATAACTTCCCATTTCTATTCTGGAATTGGCAAAGGCTGCAACAAACTTGTAGGGTGTTGATGCTCAACCTTTACCTGCTGACATTTCATGCACCTTGAAATATATTCAACCATGTCCTTTTTCTTTCCTGGCCAAAAGTACTGCTTTCTAGCTGTAGCAATTGTCTTCTGATACCCTGGGTAACCAGAATATGGAGCTTGATGGATTTCATCCATAACAACTCTCCTCATATTTGCTACATTTGGAATATAGATCATATTCTTATAAGTAAAAATTCCATCTTCTTCCAATTTATACCCTTCATACGTCTTCTCAAGACTTTGCTGCTGCAATTTGTCTTTTACTTGCTCATACAATTCATCTCCAGCAACATGTTTAACAATATGTTGTCTCAAATTTGATTGGCAAATACTAAGAGATGCCTCATGCATTTCCTGCACCTTCCTATTGAGTGCATCAGCTAGCTTATTCTCTTTTCATTTTATGTGTTTGATTTCAAAATCAAACTCACATAAAAATTCTAGCCATCTCGCTTGCCTAACATTTAGAGTAGGCTGATCAAATAAATACTTCAGAACACAATGGTCTGTCCTTAGCTCAAATCTTCTGCCCATCAAGTAATGCCTCCACATCTTGAGAGCATGTACTATGGCTGCAAGCTCCAGATCATGAGTGGCATAGTTCTTCTCATGCTCCTTCAACTTTATTGACTCATAACATATCATGTGGTTGTCTTGCATAAGGACTCCTCCAAGCCCTTGTCCGCATGCATCGATACACACCAAAAAATATTTCTCCGGGCCTGTAACTTTCAATACTGGTGCATTGGTGAGAATATTCTTCAATTGCTGGAAGATTTCTTCACACCTTGATTTCCATTCAAACTTTATCCCCTTCTTTTGCAAAGAAGTGATGGCATGTGCAACTTTGGAGAATCCTTAAATGAATCTCCTGTAGTATCCTGCAAGTCTCATAAAAGATCTTACATATTTCACATTTCTTGGAGTAGGCCAGTTCATAATGGCTTCAATCTTTTCAGGGTCCACAGATATGCCCTCTTCTGAGATAATGTGACCCAAATACTGAATTCTATCTCTATAGAAGTCACACTTACTCAACTTTGCATACAGCTGATGCTCCCTGAGAAATTGCAATGCCAATCTCAAACGATATTCATGCTCTTCCTCATTATTAGAATAAATAAGAATGTCATCAAGGAAAACAAGAACAAACTTGTCCAAATACCTGCTAAAGACACTATTCATAAGGCACATAAATGTATCTGGTGCATTTGTGAGACCAAATGGTACCACTACAAACTCATAATGTCCATACCTTGTTCTAAAGGTTGTCTTATGAATGTCTTCATCCTTGATTCTTACCTGAAGGTAACTAGACCTCAAGTCAATCTTGGAAAATACCTTTTCTCCTTTCATTTGATCAAAGAGGTCATCAATCCTAGGAAAATTATATTTTTTCTTCACAGTGACTTTGTTCAGCTATCTGTAATCAATACACAGCCTGAGTGTACCATCTTTCTTCTTTACAAACAAAACTAGTGCTCCCCAAGGAGACACACTCAGTCGGATATACTTCTTTTCCAACAACTCCTTGCAGTTTCATTTTCAACTCTAGCATTTATGGTGTACTCATCCTGTAGGGTGTCTTAGACACTCGTGCTACTCCTGGCACAAGTTCAATTGTGAAATCAATATCCCTCGTAGAGGAAGCCCTGGAATCTCATCAGGAAACACATCCCTGAATTCCCGCAACACATGAAAGTCCTCCAACCTAGGAGTTTCATTCTCTGTTGCCTCCAAAATATGAGCTGCCTACAACTGGCAACATTTCCTACAGAACTTCTTCAACTGCATTGTTGAAATCTGCCTCACAGAAATCACCTTTGGAATGCCTCTTACAACCCTTGAGTTGCCTTCTTCATCCAAGCACTCAAAAGCCTTATTATAATAGTCAAACTTTACCCTGTGAGCTTCTAACCAATCGATTCCAATGAGAACATCATATGAACCAAGTGGTAGAACATTCAGATTGACACAAGTGACCAATCCATTCATGACCAATGGACATTTCTCTACCACTTCACTAACATTTCTCTTAGTTCCATTGGCTAGCTGAACTAACCAAGATTTTCTATGCTTTACTTTTTTAAAAGCACAAATCTACACTACTATAGGGGGTAATGTAACTGTGAGTAGAACCAGGGTCAATCAAAATATAAACATATTTCTCAACAATCTTACCTACAACTTCAACCACAGTTGACTGTTGATGTGCCTGGAGGTCCTCCAGTGCTGCATAAATCCTAGGGACGACCCTTGCTACTTGACCCACTATTTCTACTTCTTGAATGTTGTAAGCTAGCCTTGCACTCTCATTTTCGAGTGGACAATTTTTGCACATGTGGGGTCCTCCACATTTCCAACATTGGAGAGGTTCTCTGTTCTGCTGTGGATCTCTAGGATTTTCTCCCATCACTCTGGTTGGCTGCTTCTCAGCTTGTGATGGTTGCTTTTGCTGATTCCTGAAGTTAGAAGGTTTGAAACCTTTCTTCCTCTGGTCAGACTTCTCATTCTTCTTGTCCTTCCATGTCTTATGGTAATCATGTTTTCCTTTGCTTTTCTCATAGCAATACTTAGCCTTCCTTATTGCTTTTTCAAGAGTTCTAGGTTCATAAATCTCAATTCCGTCTTTGTAAGATTGAGGCAATCCAATCAGGAAACACTGGATCTTCACTTTTTCATCTTTGATGTACCTAACATACCTCAATAGTTCCAACAACTTATTTGCATACTCTTCCATGGTCTGTTATCCCAATCTCAACTCATGGAACTCCTTAATCTTGTCATCATAGTACTTGTCAGAGAGGTACTTCTATTTGAAGTATTTCTTGAATTGTTTCCACACAATTATTCTTTCATTAACCTTCTTTACTTGTTTGTGGTGTTCCCACCATATGGATGCTCTTCCAGTCAAATTGAATATAGCTACCCTTGCTTTCATATTTCTGGAGTAGTCTTGAACTTGGAAATACTTCATCATCCCAAGAAGCCAAGCCTCAGCTTCTTGACCAGTCTTGACCTCACCATTAAAAGTAGGAGGCCTTTCCTTTTTGAATTCATCTCGTGAATCGTTCATGTAACGTCTCCTCCTCTTATTCCTGCGAGATGGAGAGCTTGAATCCCCACTTGGTTTTTCAGAATCAAATGACCCATTGGTAGGATATTCTAGAGTATTCCTTCTGTCCCTGGAAGCCCTCATGGAGACATGGGACCTTTTACGGGAATCTCCCTGGCGCTACTCCTGCTTCTTTCTGGATTAGTTGTCTGATGCCCAGAGTTTATCTGTCCTTAGATGTCTGTCAAACTCTGTAGTATAGCTGCATTTAACTGATTTTGATCTTCTTGAGCCTTAAGCATCCTTTCATTTTATTCTATGCAACTTTGCAACTCCACCCTTAGGCTCCTCACGGTGGTTGCAATATCTGGGGGAGTCTCTTGATTTCTCCTCCCATTGGACTCTGTCTCGTCATTTCCAACTATGACATTTTCTCCCATACCATCTTCCTTGAACTCATAGGGGTCATGTGCATCATTCATGTCATCGATTCTCATCTTGGCCTAACCAAGAACGAATTTTTGGAAACTACTCTATGCGGAATGTTTCCTTTGAAGGTGACTATGATTCTGCAAAATGTGTTAATAACACAATTGTTAGCTTCATACATTCACATGAATCATACATTACTTACCTGCATTGGAACATCATAAATGGACAACTTTGTCAAATCATAGAATTTCCTTTTTATAAAGAACTACTGTCTTAGGGGGACGACGGGGGTCAATGGGGCTTGCCCCCTCGTGGCTTCCGCCACTGCAATGCGGGTCGAGGGCAGCACCCTTGTTTTTATTTTTGTAAATATTTATTTTCACGCAATCTGGCACATAATATCACTGCCATTTTTCACCCTTTTCAGCACCTGTAAATCCCTCTGGAATCCTGCTTTTCCATTGAAAAATCCCACTGAAAACTTAGATTTTCCGTCTGATTGGAAAACTCACCAAATTTTTCTGACATATTGGCTCGACTTTCATTTCCCTTCTGATGCTTCAGTGGATCGATATTTCTCTTCTGATTCTTTGTAGGATCGATCTTCTTTTCTCTTCCAACGCCTCGTTGGATCAATATTCTTTACTCTTTCGACACGCGTCGGAAAACTTCTTCCGAGATTTATCGAAAAGCTTTTCCGATACTCATCGAAAGCTTATCCGAGATGCCTCGAAGAGCTTCTCCCAACAGACATCAGAAATTTATCCGAGATGCCTCAGAGAGCTTCTCCTGAGAGCCATCAAAAAGTTATCTGAGATGCCTCAGAGAGCTTCTCTCAAGAGCCATCGAAAATTTATCTGAGATGCCTCGGAGAGCTTCTCGCGAGAGTCATTAGAAAGTTATCCAAGATGCCTTGGAGAGCTTCACCCAATCCAAATCAGAAAAATTTTCCCGATATTTCCTATACTTAGAAAAATTATCAAAATTTTCTTCTCCTCTTCCTCTTTCTGCCGCCGTATCGGCTGGCTTCAACAAACATCTTCCGATGATTTTGACATTTAGAAAAATTTTCAAAATTTTTCTTTGCGTTTGCCTTGTTGGCTGGGTTTTGGGTTTGTTAGACGATGTATTGGCTCAACCCAGCCGAGACCATTGGTTCCACCCAGACGAGACCATTGGCTCCACCTAGCCGAGACCATCGGCAAAACTCACCACTTCGAGCCTGTGAGTGAAATATTCAAACTTAGAAAATTTTTGAAAATTTTCTCTTTGCTTTGGTTTCTTTGTCGGATGGACTTGGCTAAGCCATCCGACGTATCGGATGGACTCAGCTAAGTCATCCGATATTTTCCATACTTAGAATGTTTTTTTAAAATTCTCCTTGTTAGCCTATGCTCAACAAGGGTTAATTCTGCCTCTGTTAGCTGATTTCCTTGGACCATAGAGGACCAATATTGCAATCTTGAGGCTCTGATACCACATTGTCACGTCCTTGCCCCTCTGTCGGAGAGAGCATGAGACTATTGCTGCTATCTAATCTGGGAAACTAGCCCCATGAACATAACATAAATGCAATGAAGAAGAAAAAACACACATAGATGCATAAAATTATTATCAAACATGTGTAGATGTCTAATTCCTTAAACATACAGCGGAAGCAATTACGTGTCATTATACAACATACAAACCATATAAGCATTCATCATGTTCGTTTATAATATAACACAATTGCAAGGAGCTAAGCATAATATTACTTATCTTCAAGAAAGCTTGTCCCACAACCAACTATGTCACTGCAACGTTCCACCCAACCATAGGCAAGTGCGCTCCTTAATCTCTTAGCGACACTACCACCCCTGAGCTGGGAATGATTCCACAAGGGATAAGGGGAACTAGACGGCTCGCACGTAGCCAAGGATACACCACTCAGCCAAGCCAACAAGGTTGGGTTTATCAGGCCAAGAGTACATAGCAACACATAACCAAGCCAACAAGTTGGGTTTATCAGGTTATCAGGAGATGGAAGCACTGTCTGCTAAGTTAGTGGGCTCACTTAAGAGCTAAGGATGCCTACACCAGAACTAGCTTGAATCCTAATACATCCACACACACCCAACACAAGGAATCATTCCCTTCTCTGCTGCATAGTCCCTCAGGCCATGACTTCCCTTCCAGTGATATTCAGGGGGTGTAGAGAAGAGAGCCAACCCTCTAGCTCTGTCTATGAAGCTCCTGCAAAACACTAGGTTTTTCGAGTTGACTCCTTTCCAGTCCTACACAGTCCAAATACCAATCCATTGTGCACACACACCAACACAACCAGCCCTGGGATTTGAAGGAGGAACAACCCTTATAGAGAAAAACTAGAATGAAAAGAATGGTTAACGCACAACCTAGACTGGGAAATTGAATCTAAAGTCATTTATGGCCCTATCGTGGCCAAAACGACCCAACACAACCTACAAAAACCCAAATCGTGGGGGAAAGACAACCACTAATCCTCAGCTGCGTGAGGAGAGGACACACCACCTGCATGGAGGTGGATTACATCCATACAAACCACAACGTGAAGGAAATTGCACACATCAAAATCAGGAGAGGATGACTGAACCAGTCATGGTATGCCTGCATGAGGACTAAGTGACCACGTGAAGATGGGAAGCTTATCTTTGCTCGCGTGAGGAAAAACCCCAAAGCCTGTGTGTGAGGAGAAAACAACAGTTTGTGCGTGAGGATGGGAAAATGGGATCATGGTCCCCTTCTCCTCCTACCCACATGAGGATGAATGTGCTCCCTAGTGGAGTGTGCATGTGGGTAAGGACTGACAGTCCTGCCACACACCACTGCCCATGCAAAAATGTTTTCCCAGGGTAATAACTGCCCCCAACTAACCCCAGAGGATTTAATTTGGTAGTTGAGACAAGAATAAGACAAAAAAGGTTGTTGAATGAGACAAGGGATAAAGGGTGAGTAAGACAAAATATAGGTGACAGCTAAATGGGCTCACCTCTTGACACTTGGATCACCTCTTGACACTTGGATTTTCCCCAATGGCTCCCAAGGGTTAGACATCCCCCCCCATATCCTTAGGAAATCATTCCATTTTCATTATGGTTGCATTGACATAGCTGGTTATAGGTCTTTTTTAATTAATTTGCATATGTACATGGTGCCCAAATTATAATGTGTCGGCTAGCAAAAAAATACCATCGGCGTCGATTTTAATTGCCGAACATAAAATGATAAATAAATGGTGGGGCTTTTTCCTTTAGTTCCACACCATGATTACATACAATATAAACGTCATATACATTTTTAATGCAAACGGGGTCAAAACCAGGGTGTTACAATACCATTCGTGTTGCACTTTCATTGGAAGATCGTGCTTTGATAGGGCAGTTCACCGGCCTATGACCGTCCTTGAAATCGACTGAGAGTTGGGTTCAGAGCAACTAGAGGCCTCTGATCACCCAAAATGTAGCTTCATACTCAGTGGGTCGAGGTTATTTTTTGTTTGATTTTGAGTTGAAGGTAGATAGGGATTTAATCTTTCGAAATGGTCTTTACTTCATGGGGCCAGAAAGTCACTACTTGAACAGATGGACGTCGAATTTTGACCCCGCGACATATATTTCTAAAGCTGTCCTAGTCTGGGTCAGGATAGCAAACCTGCTAATGGATTGGTGGAAACCAAAATCGCTAAAATCGATAAAAAACACCTTGGGAAGATTTATTGACATGGAAAGTCCCAAATACCAATATGCTTGGACTCGGATCTGTGTGGAGGTGGATCTTGAAGCTGATTTACCTGTGCAATGTCCTCTTCTACTTAAGCATCAAAAGCACCCACTAACCTATTTAATTCCCATAGGTTCGAGCGGGTATTAAGGAAAAAGGGAATTCACCGAGGATAGGTAATACCAGGAGCAAAGCATAGTAGTTATTTAATATTATTTAGTCATCAACAAGGAAATCCTAATTTCTCCAGGCTTAAAGTCAATTGGCTTAAAATTAACGAGCAAATAGAATTGCATGCATGCAAAAAGTAAAGTGCAAACCCTAAAAGTGACATGCAAGCCCTACAAGTACATACTAACCCTAAAAGGTTATATAAGAAGGTTAGTTGAACCAAAAAGGATATCCATGATTATTATTAATGAGTTTTCTTTCTAGATCAGTAGTTGTTAATTTTTCTTAATTTGCTTAGATGATATCTTAAAACAAATTGTCAATGGTAGATCACTGAAAGAACAACAAGCACAGAAACATAAAAACACAAGAACACCAATATTTTCCTTGGGGAAACCATACGGGAGAAAACCCTGCAAAACTTCCTCAATATAGTACTCAACCAGAGCAGTGTAAAACCCAGACAACTGCTTCTCTCTTCTTTCTGGTGCACTAATCTTTCCCTCTCTTGAAAAACAACTTGAGTGAGTGAGTACAAATGAAGGGAAGCGCCTCCCTATCTATATTATTCAGTTCATGACTTGACCTCTAATCTAACATGGATGACTTGTCTAACTGACTGGGCTAACTTGTCTAGCAAGACACCAAAAATAACATTTATTATATTGTCACTTGGGTACTATTGAACCGACTTACATTCAGAGCTTTACATTGATTGTTTCAATGAATCTAACAAGACCAAAATCATTTCCTGAAGGAGGAACACAATCAATACATCTAGAATATCTTTTGAAGTTACAATACTTTAACACTCCCTCTTATTTAGGAAGGTATTCAACCACAGTAGAAACTACTACTACATCTGTAAAACTGACTCGCGAGTCTCTATATGTCATATGAAGTTTTGGAACATCATCATACATATTCATCATCGATCTCAGCTGAATCCTCTTCTGCAGCCTCAGTATGTGAATACTGAATCAACTTTTGTATGTACTCGAGCATCTTCTATCATCTTCTAAATTATATTTTGCAGTATCAGTATGTAGATACTGAATCATCTGAATCATCTTCTAGATCATCTTTTGTAGCATTAGTATGTGAATACTGAATCATCTTCTGTCATGTCAGTAGATGAATGTTGAATCATCTTCTGGTATATCAGTATGTGGATACTGAATCATCTTTTGTCACATCAGTATGTGAATATTGAACCTTCTTTTGTAACATCAGTATGTGAATATTGAATCATCTTCTGCTACATCAATATGTGAATACTAAATCTTCTACCAGTATGTGAATACTTAAACATCATCTGCAACATCAGTATGTAAATACTGAAATATACTAAAACATCATCATCTGCATCATCCGTATGTAAATAGTGAAACATCAACATCTGCATCATAACAACATCTGTATCATCAGTATGTAAATACTGAAATATCAACAACAACCTCATTAGTGTGTTAATGCTAAAATCAAAACATCTATAATGCTATATCATCATCTGCATTGCCAACATAGAGATGCTGGAACATCAGCATCAGCATCAATATAGAAATACTAAAGCAAACTAATCAACAATCATTAGTGTAGCAACACTAACACTATTTCAACAATCAACTCAACAATCATTAGTAACAATATTGAAACTATCATCTCAATAATAATCAATTTAACAATACCGAAGCAAACATTTCGACAATCATCAGTATAACAATACTGAAGCAAAACATCTCAGCAATCACCAGTATAAAAATACTAAAGCAATCATCTCAGTAGTCATCAGTATAACAATATTGAAGCAATCATCTCAATTATCAATAATATAACAATACTCAAGATACATCTTGCCCTTTAACATCTCAGAGCAGCATCACGATGAGTTCTCTGGTAGATCCATCCGGGCATTTTGTGTAACTTCTAACCCTTTTGGGCTAAAGAATCCTAGTTAGACAGATGGATCTCCCTGGGGACCAAACAAGCCTTGTTTGGCTTACTAACCCTTTCGGGCCAACCAAGCTTAGCCAGAGATACTAATCCCCCTAAGATCAACAAGCCTCATTTGACTTACTAACCCTTTCGGGCCAAACAAGCCTAGCCAGAATTACCCTCCTCTAGACTGAGCTACCCACCACTGCATCCATCATCCATCTACTGTCACTCCCTCTTTCGAGAGAGGCCCTTTTGAACTACACCAAGCTTGTCTCGAAAGTATTCAAACTTTACACGAGCTAGAGGCTTAGTTAACACATCTGCCACTTGTTCCTCTGTAGGAACACACTTGAGCTTTACAACTCCTTTATGAACCATATCTTGAACGAAATGATATCTAATTTCAATGTGCTTTTGTCTTATCATGAAACACAGGATTTGTCGCCATCATAATGCAACTCTAGTTATCATAAAGGATATCAGTAGCATCTATCTGTGCATCAAATAGTCCTACTAACATCTTTCGAAGCTATACTACTTCTCTACATGTTGAACATGTTGCAATGTATTCAACCTCTGTCGTACTAAGTGCAATATTGGTATGCTTTCTACTGAATTGAGAGATCATGCTTAATCCCAGACTAAAGCAACACCCTGAGGTGTTTTTCATATATTTGGCACTTCCTCCCCAATCGGAATCTGTATAACCATGTAATTTGATCTCGCCACTAGATGCATATTTGAGCCCATTTTCTAAAGTTCCCTTTACATACCTCATTACATGTTTTCCTCCAATAAGTTGAAAGTGTTTAGGATTCACCATATACTGACTTAGAGTGTTTACAACAAAACATATGTCTGGTCTTGTATTGGTTAAGTACATCAGAGAACCAATAATTTGTTTGTATAAGGTAGCATCAACTGCTTCCGAAGCATCATCATTTAATAACTTCAAACTTGTTGTCATTAGAGTGGTCATAGCTTTGAAACCTATCATTCCAAATATTCTTAGGATTTCTACAACATATTTTCCTTGGTTTAGGAAAATCTCGTCTGGATACTTCCATACCTCAAGACCTATAAAGTAATGCATCATTCCAAGGTATTTCATATCAAACTCTGCAACAAGATTCTTCTTACATTTGATGATGGCTTATCTTTTCCTGTCAAGAACATATCATCTACATATAGTAATAAAATCATAATCCCATCATCCTCAATCTTATAGTAGAGGTTGGAGTCTACTTTAATTTTGGTAAAGCCTAAGTTCATCATAAATCCATCGATCCTTCCATACCATGCCATGTGTGCTTGCTTTAACCCATACAATGCTTTCTTTAGTCTACATACATGAGTTTTCTGATCATTAGTCTCAAACCCTTGCGGTTGTTCGATATATACCTCTTCTTCAATCAATCCATTTAGAAAGGTTGTCTTCACATCCATTTGATGTAGCTTCCACTTCATATTGGATTCCAAGGCAAGGATGGCTATGATTGAAGTGTACCTAGCTATTGGTGCAAAGGTCTCCTCATAGTTGATTCCCTCTTTCTGAGAGAATCCTTGAGCCACAAATCTTGCTAGTGTTTAGTTTTGAAGATCCATTTCGAGGATAACATTGACTTGTCTTTCGGTCTTGGTACTACTTCCCACACATCATTCTTTATAATGGATTGGTATTCCTTGACCATTGCATCGACCCACTCCTTCTGTTGTATTGCTTCTTCAAAGCATGTCGATTCTTTATCAACTAGATCACACATCAAATCCATATAATGGGTATTACTTTGACTTCTTTCTTTCTCGGATGGTTCCTTCTGGGGCACCATGTCTTTTTTCTTCTTCGATTACTTCATGAGCCCAAGAAGGTTTTCTCTTTCGAGAAATCATTTCATTGGGTAATTCTTCAGGTAACCGAGGTTCTGTCATATCATGATCCTCAGGCATCTGAACTTCTTCTTCGTTCCTAACTGGTTTAGGACTTTCAGCAGCTTTGGGAGTTTCATGCTCCTCTCTTATTCCTTATCTTTCTTTGACTTCTTGAAGGTTGTATCTTCGTCAAATGTGACATATCTGCTAAGTTCAATTTGACGGTATCCTGGGATATATATCCGATAAGCTTTTGATTGCTCACTATATCCTACAAACAATGACTTCTTTCCTGAAGGATCTAACTTTTTTCTTTTCTCCTCAGGAATGTGTATGTATACAGGACAACCAAATATCTTTAGGTGAATTACTTCAAGCTTTTCTCTGAAAAACATTTCTTCTAGAGTTTTGTTGCCAAGGGCAGTGTGGGAGATTATATTCTGTACATATATTGATGTTCTAGTTGCTTCTTCCCACTGGTACATTGGTAGATCTTGATCATGTATCATATCTTTCACAGCTTCCATGATAGATATATTCTTTCTTTCTGCCACACCATTTTGTTGTGCATTATAGGGAATGGTGAGCTCCCTCTTAATCCCATCTTCCTTGCAGTAATAATTGAATTCATTTGATGTGAACTCTCCTCCATTATCTGACCTCAATATCTTTATTTTCTTTTCAGAGAGGTTTTCCACTAGGGCCTTAAATTCCTTAAACCTTTCAAACACTTCATCCTTCTTTTTCAAGAAGTGTATCCAAGTCTTGCGAGAGTAGTCATCAATAAAAGAAGCATAGTAGACATACCCGCTTAATGAAGTGGTTTGCATTGGACCGCATATGTCTGAGTGGATAATATCTAAGATCCCTTTTGATTTACTGCCACATTTTGGATAAGGATTCTTAGTATTATTTCCTTCTGCACATCCTTTCGACACTCCTTCATGTTCTATCTGAATTTTTGGTAGACCAATCACAACCTTGCTTACAATTGGTAGAACTTTGTAGTGAATATGAACAAGCCTTATGTACCATAGCTCACATGGGTTTATGGTACTGGTTGCTAGTGTTGAATCTATATGTCCCTTCAATTTGTAAAGTCCTCCTTCTTCATCCTTCTTTGCTTCTTCTTCAACTTCTTGATCACTATCTTTAGCAGCATGGGACTGAAATATTCTCATATTTTTGACTCTTTCTGCTTTCATGGGATAGTTGATGGCAATATGTCCCAACTCGTGGAAAGTGAAGCATTCAAAATTTGAGAAGTCTCATTTAGGCCTCTTAAACCCTTGAGTCTTATGAGGATGGTCATGACTCTTCCTTTTTCCTTTGGTATGAGTTGTCAAGGCTTGATCCTCGTTGTCATTTAGCTTTTCTTCTCTAGTTGTTATCCTTTCTTCTTCTTGAACACATTCTCCCCATAACTTTCAGAAATTGGTTAGTTTCCTTCTTGAACATATTCCACGGATAAAGGCTTCTCAATCTTTTGGAAGACCATTTAAGGTTGTCATTAAAACTTCTGCTTCTTCAACCATATCATCAACGACTTCTAACTGATCCTTGATTTGAGCTACTCTTGTAAAGTAAGACTGCATGGTCTTTGAATTTTGAACTCTTACACTTTTGAGTTGATTCCTCAGGGTCATATTCCTATTAATGTTTCTTCCTTCAAATAAAACAGATAGAGCATCAAACATTTCTTTTGGAGTCTCCCTTGAGGATACTTGAGGAATCAAGTTATATTTGATGGAGTCAGCTATGATCATATCCTTCTTATACTTGGACTTGGCTTCAACTTCTTCTGGTTCTTTCACTTCCTCCTTTACAAATATATCTATATCATTCTCTTGTAGGATGAGCATGATCATATACTTCCACGCTATGAAGTTTTCAACACCTTCAATCTTTTCATATAGCTTGGTATTCTTTATCATCTTTAATAGACCGAGAAATTCAAATGGAATAAGGAGGAATAGTACTTACTTGAAGAAAATAAATTCTAACTAACCTCCTTCTGTATGACCTAGGGTTTGATGCAGAAACCCTAATTTTTCAGTTGGGATTATTGGTAAAGCTAAGTGATGGAGAAGATGCGCCTCCATAGGGTGAGGTAGATTGTATATGCTTTTTTTGAGATTGATGATGGAGTCTCAAGAAAACAAAAGCCTTAGTTTGTCCCGACAGGAGTAATTGCTCCAAAACTAAAACTTCTTGAAATTCAATTATGTCTTCACAGAAAGATGCGCTCTTTAGGGGCGATTTGAGAAAGCCTTCTTTTCTGGTTTATCTGTTGAGGGATTTGTTCGGAGTAACAAAACCCTAACTGTGCAGTGCTTCCTTTTAGGGTGGCTCTGATACCATGTTAAGTTTTCTTAATTTGATTATATGATATCTTAAAACAAATTGTCAATAGTAGATCACTGAAAGAACAACAAGCACAAAAACATAAGAACACAAGAACACAAGAACACAAAGATTTTCCTCTGGGAAACCACAAGGGAGAAAACTCCGCAAAACTTCCTCAATATATAACTCAACCAGATTAGTGTAAAACCCATACAACTGCTTCTCACTTCTTTCTGGTGCACTAATCGTTCTCTCTCTTGCAAAACAGATTGAGTGAGTGAGTACAAATGAAGGGGAGCGCCTCCCTATTTATATTCTTCAGTTGACTTGACCTCTAACCTAACAAGGCCGACTTTTCTAACTGACTGGGACGACTTGTCTAGCAAGACACCCAAAATAACATTTATTATATTGGCACTTGGGTACTATTGACCTGACTTACATTAAGAGGTTTGCATTGATTATTTCAATGACTCTAACAAGACCAAAATCATCTCATGAAGGAGGAACACAATCAATACATCTAGAATATCTTCCAAAGTTATAATACTTAATAGCAGCAACAGATGTCGCAACAGCAAGTTGGGGTTGGAGACGAAGGTATTCAACTAGCAAGGGGTTCCGACAGTGAAATCTATTTGTCGTAATCACTTCATGATAGATCATCCAAGTCTATCTTCAGTTATTCATCATATTCATTCTTCTTCAAGGATCCAACATATAAAGAGAGATTTATTGCAGGTTCACGTTTTGCTGCTAGGGAACAACTGGAAATCCTCAGATCAATTCGCTGGAACTTAGAATCTCAGAGTTTCTTCCGCATGTCATCACTATCCTTTTCAGCAAGCTCACCACACTCTACTGGGTGATTATCAGTCCATTGTTTGCACATCCGGAGCAACTAGCAACATAATCGTGGAAGAGGGGTGGCGTCACCATCCAGAGCATATCAATTCGCTAGGCCTCCTGAAGGGGTCAAAGCATGTGCATGCTTCATCCTACCTCTCTAGGGAGCTCATACTACTAGACCTGGAAAGTTTTAGCAACATCAACCGCCTATTGCCTCAAAAATGCAAGAAAGAGCACTGAAGTGGGCATCTTCGTAGCCTCGGCGTGAACTACCTAGAGATCACACGTTTTCATCTTTTTCCTGACTGCATGGCATGCATGTCTCCTAAATACTGAAGGACTATCGACATTATTATTAGCTATAAATTTAAGGAAGAGTTTGATTTATAGCTAGAATATAAAACCAAGGGAGATGTTTGAAATTTATCATATATTAGGAATTGAGGGAGTAACTATTTGGGACTCTTTTAAATATTTGGGTGTCCCAATTTTCAAAAGCAAGCCATAAACATCAGATTGGAGCCCTCTGGTTGAAAAATTCAAGAAAAAAATCCATGCCCGGGGAGCGGTTTGGCTAAATTTGGCAGAGAAGTTGGTTTTGATAAAGTCCATCCTAAATAACTTTCCTTTGTACAAATGTTCCATTATGTTGGCTCCATTTAGAATTCTCGCCATTATTGAAAGTTTGTTGTGATCCTCCTTTGGCAAGGAGGGAAAAACAATGGTGGAAATAAATTTGATCTAATTAGCTGGAAGAAAATTAAATTGCCTTGGTTGGAGGGAGGTCTTCAGGTTAGAGATTTAAAATATCAAAATTTGGCTTTGGGAGCAAAACATCTTTGAAATTGGTTTGGAATGAATCCATCTTGGAGTATTAAGGTGCTTAGACACAAATACTTTTCTGGACCAAGGTTACGGTGTCTGGATTTTGAATTTATGGTTAGGAAAAACTCCCATATATTATCTCTCTGCAAGAAATCCCTGCCCCGTTTCAAAGAAGAAATTTTTGGATTTCTGGTAATGGTAAGCTTGTGAGAATTTAGCAAGACTCCATCCTTGAAAGCCTCTCCTCTCCTCTCCTCTCTTCCAATTCTCAAAAATTTTAAAATTTGGTTAGATAGTCAAGGTTTATTCATTCTTTGGGATATCTCTAGATGGGAAGAGAGGAGAGGCTTATGTAATATTTAAAAATGTATTATGTTTATGTAATATTTTTTTAAAAGAATTATGTTGTGTAATGTACAAAACTTTTGGTTTATAGATGTTGTGTCTTATAATATAGACAATGTTTCAATTATGGATCTGTAATAATACTATATTTGAATATAGTATATACAATTTGAATCGGCTTAACAATCAAGAACATGTGTTTCTTCCTAAGAGGTCACAAGTTCAAATTTGAAGGAGAATAGGGTTTGTAAACCTTTGTAAACTTTCGGAAAAAATTTCATACACCAAAAGGCACCTCACTTGGCAATGACCTTAAAAATTGTTATTGTTATTGTTATTATTATAAAATTTTCACAAAGTTCAAAGGTTGAAAGACCATTGGTTTGAGCTAGACAAACAAGTGAAACAAAGACATTGATAGAATCATGGTTCAAGAGAA
>LPNX010511498.1:242054-455961 GCA_001517045.1 Pseudotsuga menziesii | reverse complement strand
ATTTATAATGTCAAATTAAAAAATAAATATATAATTAATGTTACCTATGTTAAATGTTATTTTAACATGAAGGAATTGTTATCAATACTTAATCTTTGCTTGAAATAAAGCAGTAGATATAATATTATAGTTATGAAAATGATGATACATGTAAGATTGTAAAATGGGTTGATCAAAGTTTAATATTAATACATTTTTATTTTATATATATATATATGTTTTTTTGGAAGTTTTAGGTAACATATTATGTATTTAAAAAATAGTTTTTAAATTTGATTATATTTGATTATGGATTTTTTTAGAAACATATTATATTAGGTTTAATGTATGGATTTGGTTATGCTCTATGTATTCAATGTGGTTTTTATAAGTAATATTTTTTTTATGAAATATTTGAATCATTCATGGTTCGAGGAAAGATGTTTTTATTTACTTTCATTTTGTAGCATGACTTAAGCATAGTCATCATTTAGAATCTAATATATTTCTTTTATATTTTCTTTGAAAATGTGTTGGTATTCAAAAAGGGAAATGAGCTTTGAGTTATTAAGCAAAAGAGAAAAATGATCCATGCACTAGCCTACTAGGTCCCTTTGCATTCATCGTAGAATACCTATGGATGACGAGACTTGTTTTCCTCTAATGTCATTATACTATTGATGTCATGAATAAAAGAGCATTACTCGTAGCCTTTAGGCTTCTTTCTATATTCATAAATTCCTAGATGAACTTTAGTCTTTGATCACATAATAATGTGAGACATAAAGTGGTATTGGCCACTAACACATCCTTAATTGTAAGGAATGTAAAGAAAAACTTGAAAGAATACGTTGAGTTGCATGTTTCTATAATTTTACCTGCCGTGATTTATAATTAGACAAATAGGAGCATTAATATAATACAGAAATTTTGTAAAATAAAAAAATGGTGTTATTTTTTATTTTAATGTTTTCTAAGAGGAAGCTTATTATCTTTCTCTTATACAAAGTATTCACTTTGATTGCACGTCATGTTAGAAAATGGGGAGATCCATGCTAAAAATATGCTAATGTTCTTGCAGATGCACTACAACCATTCATTAAAATTTTTGAGTGCATCATGGTAGAGATTGTCAAGCCTAATATTTTAGCTAGTACTTCAAACAACTATTTCTTTATAGCTATATTATCTTATTGAAGGGATATTTATGTCCCATATAATTTGTGAAAAATTATTGTACACCAAGTGTAGTAGGTTAAATGAGTTTCACACTTTGATCAAGTGTTCATTGCATGTTGCAAACATTTATGAAATAATCTCTACATTTTATCTCTAAGGATGTTTTAAATTACTAGCATACAAGTAGTTGTGATGAGTAAATTTGACAAATCATCTTGGATTTTGTTTACAAGGTGCTCTAGTGCAAGACTAGTTGTTAAATCTAAAGTGCATACAAAACCATCTAAGAAATTTTATTAAGTCAAATTGCAACAAAATTTCCAAGAATTTACAAGATTTTATAGTCTAGTGAAAGGTTCATAAATATTTTCCAAGATTTTGTAATTATGTGAATGATTTGACATGATTTTACAATATTATTTAATTTAATGAAATATCCGCCCATATTTTACATCATTCTATAATTTCATGAAATATTCACCAAGAAATTATATATACATATTATATTATTAATAAAATAACCTTCACAGTTTCCCATGTATCATGGAGTTTTGCCCATTTATTATAGATATGAATTTAGAGGGGGTTCTTAAATTTTTCCCTGCAAGTTTTTGTATAAGTTTCTCTTGTTGCTCTTATTATTAAGGAACATACTTGTTAATGGGTTGTGAATTTTTTCCTTTCCAATAAACTCATTGGAAATTATTAGATTTTCTAATAACGGTAGTCCAAATGCATTTTCTCCCTTGATACAATTGTTTATTTCCATTTTTAGTTCAACTCTTTGGCGGATGATTTGTCCAAAAAGGCTATTGGTATGGGACCAGGAAGGATATTTTGGGAAGAACAGGTGGAAGGAAATATGACAGACTTGGGTTCTATAATCCTCAGTTGATATGTTTGTTACTGTTTTTTACTTTTATGGTTATATCTGCTACTTATTATATTTTGATACTCTATTCTGTCATATTAAGCACACTGTTAGTGCCTATGTTATTATGTCCATGATCATGGATTGTTTCAGACATTATGTCTTTTACTGAACTCAGATACTATGTATTTTTGTGGTGTCGATTCTTATGACACAGTTTTATAAAAGATAAAGCTGTTTTTTTCGGTGTGAAAGAAAAAGCATGGCTCAAGCCTCTACATAGTCATTCCAATGGGAATTCACTTATAGTTGTGGGTATTACTCTTTAGTTATCTCTATATTAGTGTCTACATGTCTCATTTCATTGAAGAATGAAAAATCTATTCAAGAAAGATAATATGAACATAAGAAACATTGGGACATGCAGACAATATACATATAGATTTACCCCCTTAATTGAAAAGCCCACAAACTTAGAGAAAGACCTTGCACATTGTATTAACAAATTAGTTTACAATATCATATATAGGCATTCCGTAGCCTCATTTCACTCTAATATACCAAGCATTATTAGATTACAATGGGCATAAAACCATGGGACGAAACTACCCAAAGCCCATAAATACACCTTGTGCATACTAAACATTATAATATAGAAATTTACTTCAAATTATGTAAGAGTAAAACTTCCAACATGATAAAATAAGGTAACATTTGAAAAACTAATTTTGATTTTACTAAATAATAAAGTAATATTTGAAAATTAGTTTATATATATATATATATATATATATATATATATATATATATATATATTCAAAGGAAAATAATTAAAAATGTAACCATAATATTATATATTTAGTTTTTTCTTAATGGGTGATTGGAGCAAGTTGGTGGATCCTGGCATTTTTTAGTTGCAATATTAATATCTATGAAAAACTAGAATGCTAAGACATTTTGAAAAGCTTGGTTCAAGTAGTTGACAAGTTACTCTAAGCCATGGGAAGGAGCACCCATTGTAATTTTAAAAACTACTACATGTTATTCTCTTGTGGCTCAATATAATGTACATCTATATATTTTTCTGCTAGGTATCCTAAGATAATCCATGACCTATATATTTCTTAAGGTTAGAAGGGATCCTGAAGCCAAAAGACTCACTAATTGATAAGTGAGTGCAATGTTGTTAATCCTAGAGAGCATTTCCTAGATCTTTTTATTTGTCTCTTTGGAATGAGTTGTATAGTTGAATACATATGATGTCACACTTCCATAATGTTCACCACTCATGACATTTGCATCCAACACATGCCATGCATGTAATAAACAACAAAATATTGCATTTTGGGGCATCCATATGTATGGGCTAGCATCATAGACTTGTATTGACATGTGATTTGGTATTTTTTAGTCATCAAAATAAGCCATTAATATGTATAATATTTTTAAATATGTTTTAACTTCCTAATTATTTTTTCAGTTTGCAACAAATACTGGAATATAGATGGGCATGCCAACTTTTCAAAGGTTTGGATAAAGTGTACATGATACAATCTTCTCTCTTATTGACTCCCCATTCTAGAGGTTGATGTACCATAACTTAGACCTTGAATGAAGAGAATATGGCCATATAATTTTTTTATCATGCATAATTCTATAAGAAATTAGTTCCAATTCACATATTTCTGGAAACTATTTTATGTACTTGTTATCTTATTGAGCATCTTTACAAATACCTCAGGAATTCCTATATACATTATCCTTATTTTAAAAATGTTTCCTGAGAGTCAAAGATTGATTTGTCAGTGGAGATGAGACTAATATGTCATACGAATAAGAATCCCTTGCAATTGCTAGCTTTGAAATGGATTTTGAAAGCACCCAGTTTGATATTACAAGTGGTCTTTTAAACTATTATACGTTCATGTGGTACATTGATTCACAAATTTATATGCTTCGAAATTATTAGACATGGCTCAATATTAAGCAATTTAAGAATTTTGGTTCCAACTTATAGTCTTAGCACATAAGGATGGCATAGGGAAATGCATTGATACACAACTTGACTGATTAAAGTTGAATACAACAAACAACTCAATACACTGGTTATTTACAAGCCTTGATTCCAAACTAGTAAATCACTAGTATTCATTAGAAATTGATGATTGAGCACTGAAGAATTTTGACTCCAATTTATAATTTCAAGCAAAAGGACTAGGATAATACATTGATACACATTTTGATTGTAAAAGCTAGATGCAATATTGTAATACCAATTTCATTAGAAAAAACTTCTTCTTAATACCTTTCTTATGCTTTATATACCTAAACCTTGTATGATGTCTTTATCCCATAAATTTATATTTATAAATGTAACTCCTTTAAAACTACAATTAAGCTCATATTACAACCCTTAAGCTTTATCATTCTTAACCCATTCCCCCTCGCCCCCCGCGCATATATATATATATATATATATAGTATGACCCACCAATTCCCTAAACCTATTTGTCCTTTAGTTTATTATTTGGAATATCGTGGTCCAATAATTTTGTGTTCTTTGATAATTCATAAACTCCTCTTCTCTAACATGAAAAAGGAATCTCACACCTTATCTTCATTATTCTATAGAATATCATGAAAAGGAGCCAAAACTTTATTTCCAATTATTTTCTAAATGGTTCATTATATATAATTAATAAAGTATATTTAAAAATAATACTATAAATAAATAAGCTTTTATGGTTTATTGTTGAATTATATATATATATATATATATATATATATATATATATAATTAACATTGTATTAAAATTATATGATGTAAACAATGTCATTATTATTGGGAAAAAATATTACATTATGTTATTACTGTGTAATTACATTATTAAAAATTAATTAAATTTTAATTTATAATTTTTTTAAAATTTTAATAATTATAAAAATTAATTAAACATTATTTTAAATTTGTATAATTAAGACTTCATTTTCCACTCCCAGATGTGGGTGATATGGACGTCAATAGCCCACATGGCAGGAATGAAGTGCCTCTGCATGTCACGGGGCATGCCAGTCCACATGGTCGCAATGACATGGCTCTACATGGTGCACAACAAACCCCCACCAGACATGTCCATGACGGGACACCATAGCAGACTCAACAGACACATGGCCACAATGACAGGGATCTACATGGCGTACAACAAGCACCGTCCCAACGTCTCAATGACGCCACCCTTGCACACGCATCATCCTCCATTCAAACTGGCGGCGAGCTCAATTCCCCCCATGGGACGTGTCCTTTCGGCAGTTAAAGCCTAACATGATGAGGTAAGCACATTAATGGTCAACCATTATGTGCCTTTGATTCTGCACTGGGTGGTTAATTCCTCTTCATCCTGGTAGCCTCCACTGTTTTTTCTTGCTCTGCTTCGTCGGCCTTCGGCAAGTCTCCACCTGAAGCCTCCACCAGTGCCCTCCTCTGCTCCCCCTCCTGCTACTCCTTCACCTTCTGCTCCCTGGTTTGTTGTGCACAACATGTCGCCTCGACAACGCGGCATTCCCAGGAGGGGACGAGGTTGAGGAAGTGCTAGAAAACCTAGAGCAATGCCCTTTAACCCTCAGGCTAGCTTTGAACGCTTTGACGTCGAAGTGTCAGCTTCCCTGAGAACCATGATGGATGAATGGGAAGATGAGCTCATGAGCTCTCTCTCGGCTACCAATCACAAACCTGACCGTTGAAGGAATTATTGGGTGATAAAAAATTTGTTAACCCGCCTCATCTTGCACTCTGTAAACCTCCACACTGCTCTGGAGGCTAATCCCGTTGGCTTTGATGTTCTTGGTCCTTCTGCTCCCTCAGCTCCTCCTGTCCCTACTCCCTCCCCTGCCCCTATCATTCCGGTCTCTTCCTCTGCATCGGTCTCTATGGACATCAACCCCCTTCCTCCACCACCACCTTAGAGGCATTTCATCTATACTACATGGAAAATCGCCAGCGCCATCCTCCCTAGGAAGACCGAGCCCCTGTCGGTCAATCGAACCAGCTCTGATACCAAGGATGGATCTAGCATCTCCAACAACAGTGGCACCTCCAACAACAAGGATAGATCCGGTGATGATGCAGATGAATCCAAAGGCCAGGAAGGGCAGTTGGGTACTGGTTTTGGCACGCCAATTATCGAGGAACCCTTCACCAAATTTTAATTCCAGGTTTTTGGTTCAGTTCTTCTTCATTTGAGCTTCTTTTCTGGGACAGTGCCCCTTCAGGGCATTATTTCTTAAGTTCAGCTTGATATTTTTTTGCAACAATCTTAAACTCAATTATGTATGGATTTGTTTCCCCTTTAAAAGGGAGGATCATCTTGATAGCTCCAGTTTGCCTCTCCCCTTTTGGCAGATTGATATTTTTTCTCTGATTTTGCTTATTTGCAAGATGGCTATGCTGCTTTGTACTTCTATCTGTAATATTATTTCCTTTTAATAGAATAGATCTGAACTTACAAAAAAAAAGACCTCATTTTCCACCTAAAAAGTTTATGGTTTTTTTAATACATAATCTAAACCAATTAACTAAAAAGGATTATTTTTTAAATTTATATATGAAATAGTTAACATAATTTTTTTAAATTTATTTTACTTTTAATATATTTATCAACATTTAATTTTATTTTTTGAAATAATAATTTAAAATTTATTTAATATTAATTAATTAAAAATTAAATAATTATTTTTAATTATTTTTTACATAATTACTTTTTTATAAAAAAATCAAAATAAGAATCTAAGAATAAAATAAAAATAATAATTAATTAGAAAAGAAAATGAGAAAATAAAGAAGATGATTATAAATCAAAGAGAGGTTAAAAATTTGAAAGAAAATACCACGAATTTCAAAACTTCAAACACATTACACTCAAAAAACAAGGTAAATAGCTGCAAAGTAGCTAGTCCCTGCTTTGATATTATGTTTAGAAGTAGGTCACTATAACAATAAAGAGTGCAACAATCAATATAATAGACAACATATTTGTAGAGTTTAATATTGAGTGGGTTATATAGCGTCAATTTAATAAAGCAAAATGGATTATTTGTTAACATAATTTAATTTGAAATGGATTATCTGTTAACATAATTTAATTTGAAATAGAGAAAACAATAGATGTAATACAAAATTCAAATTCTAAAGAACTTGATAGCTACAATAATTATAAAGATACTAAAGGGAATCTATTTGAAAATATATACGCTCCTTGAAAATAAGATTTTTCATATTAAGTTAACTAGAGCCATTAGAAAAATGAAACACATTGAAGACTTAACATGTGAGACTAGATTGGACAGTTTTGAAAATGACCATGCTATTGTTCATAAATCTTATCCATTTATTAGATATCTAATATAGAACAATGGTTTCATTATTTGAAGTAGAACATTCGAATTTTCTTTTTATTTATTGCATTTAATGCTACGATGCACACTTAGCTAATGCGACTTAGTTTTATATTGGCGGAATATAACTAATGCTCATGCTTACAAACTCTTTTATAACAAACTAATAGTAACATAGTCTCTTAATGAAAATCGAGGTCAACACTTTGGTGGTGGCATATGGTAACTTTGGTTTCCTAACAACCATGTCTTTGTTTTGATGGTGACTTTATGGAACTTCCACCATGTCTGCACTGCTCCATGTGATGGCATTAACTTACGCCAACCGTCAGCAGAGTGGGGACAGGTGTTTAACATGCACGTTGGATTCCAAGATGGATACTGTATTTCATTTTTTCTACCTTCCTCGATTAGGAACAATCAGGATTTCGCTTTTCAATTGTTAATGGGACTACCAAACTGATTATCGAGTTTTTCTTTGGCTCAGCCATGCCCCATCTTGTCTCTTTGGGTTTCAGTTTTTTACAGCTGGTTTGGCAGCTAAGAAAGGACCTTAGTGAAAGTTTTTTTGAGAGCGTGATGTGAACTCAGAAAGGACTTACCCCTTCAGAGTTTGACTTACCTTTTTTCTGTTAGTGTTTTCTAGTTACCACTGTACAGTTGGGTTCCTCTTCTCTGCGAGGTTGTGAACACGAAGGCAGAAGCATTGAGCCCCATTAGTGCTATGCTCAACGCTACTAAGGTTAAATTAGTTTGAGTTTCATTATTAGTGTTCATTATGCATCATTTGTTTATTGATTACAGTTTCTAACTCTGAATCATTTTCAAAGTGTGAAGGTCTTACCCAGTTTCAAAATGTGGTCGCTTGCTTGGTGGGAGGTTTTGGGCTTCAAATTTCGCTGGTAAGCAACCAAACTCGGTTCTAATCCCAAGGAATTATGTGTCATGCAGTGTACCTCTCTCCACTAGGTACCATCCGGCCAAGGTCTATGTCATAGAATTCAGACGAATTTCGGTTTTTCATTTTCGGTTTGGCAAGCTCCATGAGTTAACCCTCTTATGTGGACTCTGCGTTCCCCATTTTACCCTCTCTTTCTCAGATGGAAAATCCCACTATTGCAGTGGTAGCAGCTGTGCTGTGCATAGCTTTATTTCAAAGATCTAATAACATCTTCAAATAGTTTATTTTGCCCGGTCACATGAGTGCCATTCAGTTTAATTTAGATTTAGTTATGGGTTTTGTATAATAAATGGATGACGTTAACAAAAACCATTTTATCATAAGCCATGAGAGATTTTGGACAGAGAATGAACCGCCCCAATTGACAAATACATCTAGTAAGCAGGCAATCCCTGAATGTATATATGTACTATGTATAATGTATACAGAGACGTTTGCTCTGGAATGTCAAACTGTAGATGAAATAAAATGAGATACTTGGAGAAAGGACTCAAAATTGGCACCGTTGGATATACAGGGGATAGGCTTAGACTAAGCTTCGCTTACGTTTCATTTAGAAACAAATTTGACTAAGGCACAGGTGAGACCGTTTTCAATCTTCTCACAATCAGTTATTCCACAGGCAATCTAGGTTTATCATGGCATGTATTGGCTTTGTCTTGTATTGTGTGTGTAACCAGGTTTCCCGAGTAGCTGAGGAGCATGTGCAATGTGGTGCTAAGAAGCGAAACCGAACAATGGGATCCAAAAGGGAGAAACCCAACAAAAAACTAGTGCTGGCATTTATATGCATATTGACAACAAGACAATAGTAGTTGAACTGTAGTGCTGGCACCGATATGCAGATTAACAACAAGACAATAGTAGTTGAACGGTGGATATAATAGTGGACATCTTTAATCAATATTCCGATACAGGTATGTCCTGATGTTCGAGCTCTAGCTCCACTAATTGGAAACAGGCTCTCTGGAAATAATTGGAAATAGACTCTAGAAGTAGGGTATGCAAAATATACATCATATGAAATACCAATACACTTGGATAATTAAATCAAAACATTATATGTATTTACGAAGTTGGTGTTCAAATAGAATGAAACTATTGTAGCCGTGAGAGCTTAGTTTATATGCTAAACCTATTACAACCATGAAGGTATCACCCAAGCTAACTCTGTACGTATTTTGTCTTATATCACGCTATTTATTCCTAGCTTTCTAGCTATGGACGATTGTGGCATCGTCTATCAGAGAGGTCGTCCTTCTCTAAACATACCCTAAATGCTTCCCCTTAAATATATTAGTTTCCTTGGAAGTTGGAATTACTCACTAACTTATTCCTATGGAACTTCGATTTTTTAAACTTTAATTTGGATTTACAACGTTGATAGCTCGTTTTCTCGACGCTAAAGCTCATGATAACTAAAATCTTAAGTCTAATAGCACACAAACTGAAAACCTGACAATAAAAGTTTGAATTTTCTGATCCTCCTAAAAACTCGGCTCCAGTAGGTTAAATATTAGCTTAAAATCACCTATTAGCCTAAATCTTGGCATTTTTACTGACCAGATGAGCTGTTGATACTCAAATGTCCTCCTGACCACTTCGAACTTGGCATCTAAGTTTCCAAAAAGACATATTGGAGTGCCTAGAACGTTAGAAAGATCAATTGGTCTCAATTTTGCAGTACGATTTCAGGAATCAAAAATCATTTGCGTAGACAATCATGGAATTATGTAAAAATATTCTTCCCAAGAGTAATCTTAAAATCTCCAACATCTCTAACTGGTTATAATTCTCGGCACTTCAAGTTGCGAAAAATAGATCCTAGTCTAAAAGTACTCTTTCATTGTGCATGCCGGCTTGAACCTCCAGAATGTAAAACATGTACACACAATAATAATAAATAATAACAACGACTTCATACAGATAATAATAAAGATCTGTTAGCTTCAAAAGAGAATTTTACAAAAGCTTTTAATTTCGGATAAATTGACTTACAAACTCGATTCTTGAACTTCAAAGAGCTATTACTTTCAAGAATCTCTAGAAATAAAAAAAATTATGTAAATTTAAAGACAATAATAAAAATCATAGACATAACACTATTATTAGTTTGCAGAAAATAATAAATGGTTTCTTTTTACATACCTTTAGCGTAGAACTGATTCGATCCCAGACTTGCTTCACAATCAAAGTCAAGTTTGCTTCATAATCAAAGTCACGCTTGGCACTCCTTCTTCAGACCCTTCACTCTTCAGAATCAAAGTGGTTCTCGTTACGGTTCTTGTTGCTCCAGCTTCACACCCAAAGTAAATAGCTAATAAAACTCTCTTCCTTCACATCGAAAAATGATTGATAACCTTCACTGTCTGTAACTTCTCTCCTTCTAGCACCTTCATCTTCCTCTGCCACCGTATCTAGAAAGCTTCCTTGACAGAAATCATTGGTGCACTTGAGATATTAAACCACATCCATATGTAGCACTAGTTACTATTCGCATTAATGTAGACAATATCTAAAAACACAGGTGGATCATGGTATTTGGTGTGACAAGGTTGGGTTGAAAAGACAATTTACCAAATCGATTTTTCATTTAATGTGGATTCAAGTTTTAAAAAAAAATGCAAACTATGTTAACATAGATACGAAGAAATATTTCAACAAGGACTCATGGTGAATTCTTTAAAATAAGCATATATTGTAATAAATAATGTACTGAGGGATACATCATTCGCAGGCCAAGTGTTATCGGTCATACACTCCAAATTAAAATCACATTTGAGGATTAACTTCGTAAACTCTAGAGTTTGCTTATGCATTGTGGTTTAATCCTTCGATAATAAATTAAATATGTATATTATAGTGTTTAATATAGAATATATGACGTCATTAGGACGATGGGCTTGAATGAAAGCCATTACATTTCTACCTCTGGACACGAAATGACAGCAAACTTAATAAATAATGTACTGAGGGATACATCATTCGCAGGCCAGGTGTTATCGGCCGTACACTCCAAATTAAAATCACATTTGAGGATTAACTTCGTAAAATCTAGAGTTTGCTTATGCATTGTGGTTTAATCCTTCGATAATAAATTAAATATGTATATTATAGTGTTTAATATAGAATATATGACGTCATTAGGACGATGGGCTTGAATGAAAAATGACAGCAAACTTAATGTAATGATTATAAAATAAGAACCTATCCAATAAACTGTTAAATAAATATTTCATATTTTTAATTATTTTTATACTTCAATTAATATTTTGCACAACAGAGAAAAATTGTCAAATCTTTGCACTGCACCAATCAAAAAACAGTTAATTTAATTTTGAAAAATTATAAAAATATTTTTAATATTTAGTAAATTCATTTTAATAATATAAATTTGAAAAACTTTAATAAACATCAGTTAAATTTTTGGGAACAAATATTGGTCAACGGAATTTGGCGACTAATCGATCGCTATAATCCCTGTGGAGCAGGGACTAAAAAAGAAAAAAAAGGGACATAATGATAAAAATGTCTTGTTTGTGATTATTACACTTAATATGTAGCATCTAAACCCTCTTCCCTCAAATTTTCTTTCACCGTAGGTTGGTTTATTTGAGATGAATTAACATTCTAACCTACTTTAATATCCTATGTTCTGTAAAGCTCTATTAGACTACCATGGAAAGCGCATACAATAAGGTAGCTGGAATTTTATTGTGAAATCACTTTTCTGTCTCCAATATAAAATGACTAAAATATCTCATTGGTTGGTCTTTAAATGAAGGACCAATGTACCATGAAAATTTGGTTTAAGATTATAATCCATGCCCATTTTGTAAATAACTTATTTCAGCAAAGATGAGAACTTCTTGTTTAAGATTATAATTCATGACGATATTGTTATTCCAACAAAAATGAGAAATGAAATAGTAGTGGGACAATGGCCTGATTGGAGAGGAGGCAATAACAAACTACACTCCTCTCTTCCTTACGTCATTGCTAGCGCTATTGGTCAAGGATGATTTTAAGGAACCATACTTATTTAAAATTGTATAAATGTTGGTGAATATTACCAATTCTTAAAACGCCAACTATAAAATGATTGGCGATATTTTTCAAAAAATATTTTAATTTCCAAGGATTGTATATCATTTATATAATAATTTGGCGATTTTTAGGGTGAAAAAAGTTTACCCCATCAAAATTGGGCGAAATAGGGCTTCAAAAAATGCAAAATGGCGAATCTTTTTTGGGAGAAAAACATGGAAAAATAGCCCACTGGGCTAAAATTCGCCCCTAAAATTATCCCTGCTACTGGCACAGTTTGTTATAAGCTTTGACAACACTAAATTGTAGATGTTGCAAGCCTTGTGATTTGTCACGATGCAAAACTCAATGGTAGTGATTCTGGCATCGCCATGTGTTAGTTCAGAGTGTTCTTGATTTGGGAGAAGGAAAACCCAACTAACTTGAAGGTCTGGTTGATTTTGATCATAAAAATCCTGCATTGGAATCCATCTAATTTAATTTCTCACTACCAAGCTGAATTTCTTGATGCAAAGAAGTTACAGAATGTGGACGAAGGAAATCGATAATTAGACCACTCCTTTCTTATACACTTACAGGAGAGGAGCCATTGGCGATGCATTTTTTTACTAGTAGTGGTGCAGCTTAATTCTCCATGTTCTCGAGCTTATTTTTTCTCCAAATCTTTATCACATGTACTTTGACATGTTCTCTATCTACCATATTGGTTTTGAGGTGTGACAAATCCAAAACTATGCCATATCCTAGTGTGATTTAGTATATTTTTTTATTGGAACCAATACTTGAACATTGATGTGACTTAAAATGATATTTCAAATTTCAAATATTCTTTTTTATTAAAAATGTAGAAGAATTTCTTTTGAAAATAATTTTGAAAGCATGGAAATATTAAAAATTACTTTGTTCTTAAAGTACTTTTATGAACCACTTATGGAAGCTATTTTTTTCAAGATTGAGGTCACCTAACACCACAACTATCTCTATTACTAGTTATCCATTCTGTCCTAGTATCCATGTCAAATTTCAGGCCTGGTGTTAGGATTATTGTAATCCTCCCTTATCCATCATAGTCTAAATGGAACTTTCCTAGCTTAGGAATATGTTGCCACTTCATTAGTTTCATGGAGAATTTATCTAGTGATCACCTACCACTTGATGCACCGGTCTGCATAAGTTTAGGAGCTTTAGAGGCCAATCCCTATATTTTAGAAACCCACACTAAGTCATGGGAGTCCCACCATCAGTTCACCCTAGTCTATGTTGAGTTATGCTTCGACGTGCCACAATCCGTTCATCTTCAGTTAGTATAGTGCCAACTTTGCATGATTTAAGGAGATTGGATGCCTTTTATCACCTACCTTGGTCAATTAACTGATTGTGAGGTGTTTAAGTGTTCGTAGTTGCACTAGTGAGCCTCTAGTGGTGATTTTTTCACATTTAGTGATCTTTGGAGTCAGTCCAATTCATGGAATTCGAATCACTCCTATAGGATCCAAATTATCATTATTGTATTATTGATGTATTACATACAAGTTAATGATTATTCAGATATTGTTATGCTGCCAATTTTTCACCTCTTGTTTGGATCATTTCACCATGATTGTTTGGCAATTCTAGCACTGAAATTATTCTTCCTCATTCATTCTTCTTTCACAGTGAGGTTCAATCCAGCCTAATGATCATCAGGATTTGCTAATTTTACATGGTATCAGAGCGATATTAGGAAAATTTCAATCATCAGAAACTTCCACTGATGCACAAGAAGCAACTGGGTTCCACATAAATCCTGGTATCTTTTCCTTGCTCCCTTTGGATTTATCTAGAGAAGTATATCTAGGTGTGAAGCACCATGATAATGTGCTACATGTTGAAGTGAAGTGTGGTTGAACTGGTTTTCCTTCGAATTGAAAGTTTTATGCAGGTAAATTGAAGAATTCAGAAGAATTGTGCTGCTCTTGAAGCTGCAAAATGGAGAATTCAACAGTCTTGACACCGAGGATTCTCACACTCTTCAATTATATGGATTGGAGGGAAGATATGCAAATTGTGTTGTGGAACAATGGTTTGTATAGGGTCACAATGGGAAAGGAGGTCAAACATCGACAACCTTTAGAGAAATCAAGGTACTTGAACAAATTGGATGAAGCCTTTGGTTTCATGTGCATTCTTATCTCCGGGGAGTTACTCTTCCACCTTGATGGATTAAAAACACTAGAGGAAGTATGGAAGAATCTCAAATCACTGTTTGGCAAGTAGGATGAGCTGAGAGGCAACATTTTGGAGAATGAACTGATTTCTCTTTAACCTAGCAATTTCGAAACCATCCAACAATTCTTCTCCAAGTTCAATTCTTTGGCCATGTAGTGCAAGCATGTGGAATTGACAAGACGTATGAGAAATTGGTGCTCTCCATTCTGAGCAAGCTTGGCCCATAATTTTCAATATTTATGTCCACCTTCCACTCTGGGATACTTACAACACCAAACTGGCGAATTTCCTCACTTGATGCATCCACTGAATCCCTCATTTAAGAACAAGACAAGTTGATCCAAATGGGATCCCTCAAAACCTCGAATAATCAAGCTCGTTTGGCCGTAGAGACCAAGAATGTGAAAGCTCAAGGGAGACAGAAGGGGAAGTACAAAAAGAACAATGATTTCGAATCAAAGGAGGATTTTGATCCGTCATATGGATCCTCAGTCTCCAATAAGGAAAAATAGAAGAGGTTTGAAAAGGCCAAGTGTTCCTAATGTAAGAAAGGAAACCATTTAGAGAAATGTTGTATGAAGAAAACCATAGATCAGATGTCAATACTTCTTGAACAACATATTATTTCCCTCATTGAAGACGCAAGGAAGGTTGATTCTAGAGGAAATACTGGAGATCATAGGAGATACCATGCATTGAAGGCTGGATTTTCAAAATATCAAGCCTTCCTCGTTGATTCAAGAGCCTCCAACCACATGGTTCCCTCCAAAGAATCATTCTCCTCATTAAATATAACTGATGGTCCAAGTATTCACATGGGAGATGATACTCATATTCAAGCTGAAGAGAAGGATACAATAAAATTAGAACATGGAGTGTTCAAAAATGTCTTATATGTGCCCTCCTTAGCAACAAATATTTTGTAGGTATATCAAATGACTCATAGAGGCTCACCAAAGCGAGTTGTATTTGAACCTTACTTAGTTGAGATCTCAGATATCTCTACTAGGAAGCTGGTAGTGAAAGGTGTTGTAAACCATGCCTCCAAGGCATATGAGGTCTCACATTTTTTTGCTATACTTAGATCTAGTGCAATATCTACAGCCAATTAAAAGGGGAGGTAAATTCATTCTACCTAAACCATTTTCATATGATGATGTTTCTTGTGATGATTCGGAATTCGAAGTTGAGGACCAAGTTGAATCAGATATTGGTATTGAGGATGAATTTCAAACAGATCCAGATCCAAATCTAGATCCAGTCCGTACTCCCTATCCTAGGTCTAAATGGGCTCAAAAAGTCATTGAGGCTACTGGGAACATGGTTGGAGATTCATCTAACAAAAGGAGAACCAAATCTTAGTTTCAATATGACAGCCTTGGGCTATGTCATACAAATCCACTTCTCCTAGAGAGGTGTTATAAACTGTCAGAGAGATGCTACAAGATGGCGAGTTCTAATCAATAGTTATACAAAGTGGATTTCCATGGTTCACCAAGGCATCCAGCCATGGATAAGGAGTATGAGTCATTGAAGAACAATGAGACATTGGGTCATGTCTCTCTTCCTCCAAAAAGAAGAGACAAAAGTACCTTTCTACATCGTAAATTGGAAGAAGAAATATACATGGAACAACCTAAGGGGTACACTAATGATTCTTTCTTGGGAAGCAAGCTGAGGAAACCATTGTTTGGGCTCAAGCAAACCCCCAATGCATGGCATTCCAAGTTGAAATATTCCATACTGTCATAGAGGTTTGAAAGATGCAAGTCTAGTTGCAAAAGAAGCACCATTTATTTTCCTATCTGGCATCAAATTGGAAGAAGTTGGAGAGGTTCACATGCATTATTTCTCCACAGTGGTGCAGATTGCATAAATTTGTCACAAAGTTTTTTACTCAGGAGAAACTTGTCTCTTGGTGTGAAAGCTTGATCCAATTCTCTGTTGTTCATTTTTCAGGGGAGGTTTTGTTCCCAAGAGGTTTTCCCCATTTCCTCAGTTTATTTGAGCAGTTACTTTTTTCATTAAATTGTATGGGTGACCTTTGGTCTCAATTGCTAGGGCTCGGGTTGTCCAAGTTTGGATTTAAGGGGGGGGGGGCACTGTTATGATTATTGTAATCCTCCCTTGTCCACCATATTCTAAATGTCACTTTCCTAGCTTAAGAGTATGTTTCCAATTCATTAGTGCCATAGAGAGTTTATCTAGGCCCCGCCTACCACTTGATGCGCCAGTCTGGATAAGTTTAGGATCTCCATAGGTCAATCCCTATAATTTAGGAACCCACATTGAGTCATGGGATTCCCACCATTAGTTCACCCCATTTTGTGTTTATTTATGCTCCGATGGGCCACAATTAGTTCACCTTCAGTTAGTTTAGCGCCACCTTCGCATGATTTAAGGATATTGGGCACCTTTTCTCACCTACCTTGGTTAGTTAACTAATTGTGAGGTGTTTTAGTTTTCCGTAGTTGCACTAGTGAGCCTTTAGTGGTGTTTTTTCCATAGTTAGTGATCTTTGGAGTCAGTCCAAGTCATGGAATTCGAATCACTCCTAGAGGATTCGAATTCTCATTATAGTATCATGGATGTATTACATATAGGTTAATGATTATTCAAATATTGTTATGCTATCAAATTTTTTCCTCTTGTCTGAATTTCACCATGATTGTTTCACAATTCTAGCACTGAAATTCTTCTTCCTCCTTCATTCTTCTTTCATAGCGAGGTTTGATCCAACCTGACGATTCTGTGGCTTTTCTAATTTGATGCCCGACCCACTCTAAATTGTAAATCTCATAATGACTATGAGATCGCAATCTAAATCTCATAATGATGTTTAGATGCCATATTAAATATCATATTTATTATTATTAATTTTTCATAGTGTCTACTTAGTAGCATCCCTTCAAAACATAAATAAGAAGTGCTATCAAATATCAAGGAATTCGGTAACGATTCACTTCAAAAAGGAGAACATGGATGTTAGCGAATTCCAGAGAATTTTGTAGCTAGACACCTAAAAGGAAAAACAAGGGAGCTACAGAATATTAGAGTATTCTCTAGTGACCCATCCAAACATTTAAATAACCAGGTCATAAAAATTGTCCATTTCACAATGATCCATCTTACTCATGAACTCAATTATCACATGAATTTGCACCTAACACCATTAATGTTAAGGCTTTGAGTTAATCCCTAAATGTTGGGAACAGTCCCCCCTATAGTGTGGAACTTTACCTCCTATATGGTGGTGTATTACATATTATTGATGTAGGATTGGGTCTATTAGTTGTTAGTGTACACCTTTGTTTCCTATATATAGGAAGGATATATTTTCATCCGGGTAATCATTGTATCTTGTCTTGTCTTGTCTTGTGTACTAAGTAGATTATATAAGGAGGTTCCTCCCTTGAAGATGATTGTTATTTATCTCTATTATTCATTATTAAGGCGTGGATAACTCTATTCTTGTCTATTTCTACTATTTTTATGCTATTTATGGGACTTGGTTGCATCACATTTGGTATCAGAACTCTTTCCTCAGGACTAGCTTCTCCAAAACAAGTCATATTTCCATTTTCAATACAACTTTTTTCTACAAGGATTCAAAGATCAAGGTTAAAATCCCACTTTTAAAACAAGCCTAAATATCTCTAGTCCAAAATTTAGATCTTGGACCATTATAGTTTCAGAGATAATTTTGGAGGAATATAGGGTTTTTTTATTAGTCCAAAACCTAGTCTAAAATATATGTTCTAGGGAAAAAGGTCATATCTGAGACATCTGAGATCCAAATTGTGTAATACTAGTTGCATCCAATAAAATAAATATCATAGTATCCATGGTAGGAGTTTCAGGTGTAGAAACAAAATATTGGACACATGGCATACCGTACAAGTTCACTCTCCTGAAAGGACAGAAAAGAAGAATTGTTGGTACATTTGCAATAAATTTCTACTGGAGAATCCAAATTAGGTCAGACAATAGGCATTAGAAATAGGACACATCAGGGTACCACAGGCCGAAGTTTCATACCCAGTGAAGCTGAAATTCAAATTTTATCTCAGTTGCGAATCAACCCTAAAACAATATTCCAATCAAGGTTTGTAACAGGTGTTTTGGGGAAAAAGGTCATATTTGAGGAATATGAGATCCAAATTGAGTGAGACCTATTGCATCGAAAATAATACATACCAGGGTATATGTGGTAGGATATTCATCTACAAAAACAAAATATTGGGCATGTGGCATAACATACAAGTTCACTCTTCTGGATAGGACAAAAATAAGAAGTTTTGGGAGATTTCAATAAATTTTTATTGGCACATCCAAATTAGGTCAGACCTATGGTGTTAGAAAGTGGACACATCAGGGTACAACATGACAAAGTTTCAGACCTAGAGGAGTTAAAATTCCAATTTTATACCAATTTTAATTTTACCCTAAAACAGTCTTCCAACCAAGGTTTGAAAAAATGTGTTCTATGGAAAATTGTTATATCTGGAGCATTCGATATCCAAATTGAGGGAGACTTATTATAGCATAAAAAATAATACTAACCATTATATCTATGGTATTTTTTTCAGAGTTAGATTCAAAATATTGGATATTTGACATAGTATACAAGTTTTCTCTTCTAGATAGGTCAAAAATAAGAAGTGTTGGGAGAATAGCAATATAGTTTTACTAGAGCATCCAAATTAGGTCAGATCTATGACATCAGAAAGAGGACGCATCAATCCACCACAATATGAAGTTGCATACCTAAAGGAGCTGAAATTTTAAATTTATCTCAATCCAAAAACATGATGAAACAACAGGTAGATCAACATCACAGTCAAAGGAGTTTTGAAGAAGGAAGAATCATATGGGAACTTGAACAGATAATTAAAACAAGGACCAAACAACTACGAAATCAAGCTATTATTGAGTACCTCATAAAGTGGAAGAACTTACCAGCTAGAAATTTGACACGGGAAGATGATGCCTTCATACATATGCATCCACAAATACCCAAGTTTTGTGGATGACGTTTATCTGAAGTGGAGGGGCATGTTAAGCCCTAAATGTTGGGTGCAGTCCCCCTATAGTGTGGCACTTTACCCCCTATATGGTGGTGTATTACATATTGTTGATGTAGGATTGGGTCTATTAGTTGTTATTGCACACCTGTGTCCTATATGTAGGAAGGATATATTTTCATTTGGGTAATCATTGTATCTTGTCTTGTCTTGTGTACTCGGTACATTATATAAGGAGGTTCCTCCCTCGAAGGGGATTTCTATTCACCCCTGTTATTCGTTACTAAGGCATACATCACTCTATTCTTGTTTATTTCTACTATTTTTATGTTATTTCTGGGAATTGGTTGCATAACACTTTATGTGCAGTACAAACTTGAATTAACGTTCATATTACAAAGAAGATTAATATGATAAGGATTATAGTCACCAATGGTATAAGCCTATACTTAACTATCCTTCAACTCCCAAATTCAAGTGTTTACAATTTCAAATTATGTCATGCGGTTTTGTTTTATTTTGTTTTGACTCAATCTAAGTGATTTCAACATTTATGTAATCATAATGCATGGATGAGAGAAGGCGATCTTCCCTAGAGATATTTAAATGGCTTCTAGGTGGACAGGTTACAATTTTATGAAAAGCTACAGCCTTGAGATGTATCTATCCCTTCAACAATTTGGTTAAGAACCATTAGCTAGAACATTCAAGCAATGGTCTTCCATCACATTTCTTTTAAGCATGATTACACAATGGCTACAAGACATCTATTTCCCAGCATGATCTATGTTGATTATAAATTTATGTGGCATAAATTTTATATAGTACATATTGATGGTGAATAACATTCAATTACAAGAAATAATTAGAACATAGCAAGTCCACTCTTCATTAATAATAGTTTGAAATAGGTAGCTACTGAAAATCAAATTTTCATCCTTTTGGAAACCATTTAAATTTTAGGCATATTATGTGTAATTATTGTTGGGATTATTATTAATCCTCCCTTTGAACACATAGCCTAATTGTCTATTTTCCTATCTTAGGAGGCCTTAATCACTCCATTAATGCATGGGGGACACACCTAAGGGACATCTTCTGCTTACTGCACCTGATTGCATGATTTTAGGAGCCATAAGAACCAATCCCTATAATTTAGGAACCCACTATGAGTGCCACCAATGGTCTCCTTCAGTTAAACTTGGTAGGTAATTAGTCATGTTCAATTATGCTCCAGTTACTGTCTGTTAGATCTCAACCAGTTAGCATAGCACTAGTTTGCATGATTGAAGGGAGTATGGGTGCCTTTTTTCTCACCTACCCTCATTAGTTAACTAATTGTAGACTAAGTTAGTTATCCGGAGTTGCATTAGTGAGATCCAGTGATGATTTTCCCACACTGAGTTAGCTCCGGAGTTAGTCTGAGTTAATAGATTCGAATCCTATCTTAGACATTCGAATTCTATTATATGCATAACTAGTGTATTCCATATTATTTATTGAGTCATGAATATAATCATATTATTCCAATTTTGTCTCCATGTGTGTGCAATTTTGTCATGATTAATTGAACAGTCTATATTAAATTCTTATCTCTCTTCTATAGACTTATCTTCTCATTTGAATTAATGCAGGTTGATGATCCTATGCTTCATAGAATTTAACATGGTATCAGAGCGAGTATCCATGAGTGCCTCAAACCTCATAAACTTCCATTGATGCACTAGAAGCCATTGAGTTTCCACATAATTCCTGGAATAATTGCATTGATCCCTTTGGATTCTATCTAGAGAAGTCTATCCAAGTGTGATGTACTCAAATAAAGTGCACATGTCGAAGTGAAGGGTGTTTGAGCTAAATTAATGTGAATTGAAGTGTTTTGCAGGTACATTCAAATATTTCTTGAATAATTGTTGATCAATATAGTTGTGAAATCGAGAATTCAACATCTCTTGCTCCCAGAATCCTTACACCCTTCAATTACCTTGATTGGAGGGTAGACATGCAGATTTCCTTGCGCAACAAAGGTCTGTATAGGATGACCATGGGCAGAGTAGTCAAACCCCAACAACATATTGAAAAATCGAAGCATTTGGATAGGATTGATGAAGCTTTTGTCTACATGTGCATCTACATGGAGCTATTGTTCCATCTTGATAGACTCAATACTCTGAAAGAAGAATGGGATAAGCTCGAATCCTTGTTTGGAAAGCAAGATAAGCCAAGAGGCCATATCCTAGAGAATGATCTAACAGCACTACAACCCAGTAAATTTGACACAGTACAACTATTCTTCACTAAATCCAAATTATTGGTCATGTAATGCGGGATTGAGAAAAAGGATGAGAAATTGGTGCTTTCCATACTGAGAAAACTTGGATCAGAATTCTCAATGTTTGTCTCTACTTTTCACTCTGGGAGACAGACTACTCCTAATTGGTGAATTCCATCCCTTGTTCCCTTCACATTGTCTCCAATCCAAGAACAAGACAAGCTAATATAGAAGGGATCCCTCGGGGCCTCTCCAAATAAAGCTCTATTAGATGGTGAGACAAGGAATGAGCAAGCAAGAAGGAAGCATAAAGGTAAAGAGAAAAGAAACATTGAATTTGAACCTAAATATGAGTTGGATCCATCAGATGAAGGCTCATGCTCTAGGAAGGACAAACATCAAAGGTATGAGAAGGGAAAGTTCTCCTACTGTAAGAAAGGAAACCATACAGAGAAGTATTGTATGAAGAAGACCATTGATCATATGGAAAAACACCTTGAGAAGCACAACATTGCATTCCCTGAAGGCACAAGGAATACGGACTCTGGAGAAAATACTGAAGATCATGATGAAGGATGCCATGCACTAAAGGCTAGGTGTTCAAAATCACATGCCTTCCTCATTGATTCAGGAGCCTCCAATCATATGGTTGCATCCAGAGAATCATTCTCTTCATTACAACTTATTGATGGTTCGAGTATTCATATGGGTGATGACACTCAAATTCAAGCTGAAGGAAGGGGTTCAATTAAATTAAAGCATGGAGTGTTCAAAGATGTACTCTATGTGCCCTCTTTAGCTGCAAATTTGTTATCTGTATACCATATGACACATACTATTCCCCCAAAGCAAATGGTATTTGGTCCTCACTAGTGGAGATCTTAAATATCTCAATTGGGAATATTATAGCGAAGGGTGTTGCAAACCATGCCTCCAAGGAATATGAATTCTCACACTTTTTTCCATACTCGGATCCAGTATAGTCTCATCTACCATTTGAAAGGGGAGTTAAAACCATTCTATCTACTCCTTTTACATCTGACAATGTTTCCATTAGTGTTTTAGATTCATAATCCAAAGTGGAGGACCCAGTTGAATCAGTTGATGAAATTAAAGATGAAGTTCACACTGATCCAAATCCAAATCCAGTCCGTTCTCCTAATTGTTGATTAAAGTGTCATTGATGCCAACAGTGTAAACAATTGTGTCTTCGTGCCACCTGCGAAGCCCTTGAGGGTGAGTGTTTGTTTGGTGGTTGTCGGTGTCAAATGATACCTTTTGACCTTTTCCAAGCCCAAGTCTGAAGCCCTTGGAGTCCTTTGGACAATGGAAAAATCCATGTTTACCTATTTATTTGGTAAGCATCCTTAAGTTGTATCTTAGTCCCTAATCCCACAAACTACTCTTGGAGCCCTTATTGTATCTACCTTGTTGGCAATGACCCTATGATGTATGGTGGTTTGACAATATGGAATGCTTACCCTTAAAAGCACTAATGATGCCCTTTTGATCCCATAATATGATGCCCATTCGATGACCTTGTCATATTAAAGAAATTCATAACCCACAAATATGGTAACCTTGACTCTGAAAATGGATTTGAATCCCTTAACTAGACGAGAATGGACCTTAACATGGCTTTAAGAATGTTGAGTAAGACTTGGGTAAAGTCCTAACTAGCCCCCACAAATTAAGAGAATATAAATGACCCATACTGTGGCCATTTGTCTTCTTAAATGTGCCCTATTACTTGGGAGAATGCTCACTACTTGGTAACTTTGGTTACACATGAAAATTATGGCTCACTTACATTTGGTAATTGGTAGCATAGCCCTTGTTTCCTTTATGTTGATGATACTCCTATAACATGATCAAAGCCCTTGACATAGATTGTAAACATGTGAGTACTCCCATGGTCACTGGTTGTAAGCTAAGCAAGGAAGATGAATCTAAAGAAGTTGATCAAAGGATTTATAGGCCAATGATTGGTAGTCTACTCTATGTAACAGCGTCAAGGCCAGATGTGATGCAAGTTGTTGAACAAGTTGCAAGATTCCAAGCTACTCCCAAGGAAACTCACATTATTGCAGTCAAAAGGGTCTTCAAATATTTCAAGGGAACTATGAATTTTGGACTATGGTACGCTAAAGGAAATAAGCTAACATTAGTAGCTTACTCAAATGCAGATTGGGAAGGATGTGTTGACGATAGAAGAAGTACCAGTGGTACACCATTCTTCTTAGGCAATTGCCTAGTATCTTGGTTGAGCAAAAAAAATTGCCAATATCTTTATCAACCGCCGAAGCAGAATATATAGCAGCAACAACTTGTTGTACTCAGATTCTTTGGATGAAACAAAACCTGCAAGACATACAAGTGACATGTGATGAGACAATTCCAATTCTATGTGACAACACAAGTGCCATCATTACTCCAAGACAAAGCATATTCCTATAAAGTTTCACTTTCTTCGGGAGAAAGTCACAGATAAACATATCAAGTTGGAATATATTGGGACAAAAGAGAAGATTGCATATATATTTACTAAGCCTCTCCCTAGAGAGACCTTTGAGTACCTTCGAGTGATTGTCATACTATCTCCTAATTGAATTGATTCATCTTCAACAAAACAACAATATGATAGGGGGATAAGCACTGCTAAACGAAGTACCCTTTTCCATTGATTCCGAAGGGGGAGAAAAGTGTTGTGAACAAGGGGAGTCTGTTCTAAGGGGGGGCTTTGGTGTTGTCATCAATGAAAAAGGGGGAGATTGTTAATTAAATTGTCATTGATGCCAACAGTGTCAACAGTTGTATCTTGGTGCCCCTTGCGGAGCCCTTGAGGGTGAGTGTTTGGTATGTGATTGTTAGTGTCAAAGGAGACCTTTTGACCTTGTCCAAGCCCAAGTCTGAAGCCCTTGGAGTCCTTGGGACAATGGAAAAATCCCTATTTACCTATTGATTTGGTTAATCATCCTTAAGTTGTATCTTAGTCCCTAATCCCACAAACTAACATTGGAGCCCTTATTGTATCTACCTTGTTGGAAATGACCCTATGATGTATGGTGGTTTGACAATATGGAATGCTTGCCTTTAAAGCACAGATGATGCCTTTTGAGCCCATAATATGATGCCCATTGCACGTTTACCTTGACTAATCCTTGAAGCCCTCATTTGGTGGTCCTTAAGCCCATTTGATGACCTTGTCATATTAAATAAAGCCTTAAACCCACACATATGGTAACCTTGACTCTGAAAATGGATTTGAAGCCCATAATGAGGCAAGAAGGGACCTTAACATGGCCTTAAGAATGTTGAGTAAGCCTTGGGTAAAGTCCTAAATAGCCCCCGCAAATTAAGAAAATATAAATGACCCATATTGTGGTCATTTACCTTGTTAAAGGTGCCCTATTACTTAGGAGAATGCTCACTACTTGGTAACTTTGGTTACACATGGTAATTATGGCTCACTTACATATGGTAGTATGGCTCTTGGAACATTTGGTAATTGGTAGTACAGACATTGTTTCTTTTATGTTGATGATGCTCCTATAACATGATCAAAGCCCTTAACATAGATTGCAAACCAAGCAAGGTTGGCCCAATCAAACTTTAATCCAAAATAATAGTTACTTCAATAAAATAAAATTTATTTCCTTTAAAGAAGTTGGCCCAGCAAAAACTAAAATAAAAAATAAAAATAAAATAAACTTATGGCATGTTAGCTCAGTCCAAAATCACCCTTTCAACATATATAAATACAAAATTTCTTCTCTCCAAATTTGTGAAAAACTGGACTTCCTTGGAGCTCTGATTTTCAGTGGTCTTGACTGAGTCTGCCTCAGACCCAAAATACTACAACAGAATATTTTTTGGGGTTTAAAACTTTAAGGAGGCTACAGGATAACACTATTGGTCTACACCTTTACCTAAATCAAATTTTTGGGAGGTATGATATCTCAGTTTCAAACATAAGGTAGTTGCAGTCTTGATCTGGAGGAAAGCTATAGTTTGAAGACATTCTTTTTTACATTCCTGAAGTGGAGAAGAGATTGTTGTCGTCTCAACCCTTGCCTTGCAACATTCTGAGTTGTTTGTTTTCATAGACACAAGATAGTCAACGATTAGCTAGTAGTCCCGAATTTTGAAAGAGTTAGTAATTGTTAGTTTGCACAAGCACAAACTTTGAAGGAGTTACCAGTCCCAAGCTTGGAGGAATCATTCACAGCATGTCACGAGTTGTTTCCGTCAGTCACAATCTGAGGTTGGTCAAAATTTCATAAGTGACATACTCAGCCAATGGATGAGGTACGTTCATACAAGACAAGGTATGTACAGTGATGAAATATAGTGATAGATACATGTCAAATACAATTATATATATATATATATATATATATATATATATATATATATATATGGTTGTGTGAGATGTCAGTGATATTCTTAGTATGCTCAATGATATGTTCAGTAGACTCAAATATGATCACTAAGATGCTTGTTACACACTGATATGCTCAGTACACATAAATATGCTTAGTGCACAGTGACTTAATGACTATAGAGGGACATATTCAAATATTTTCTCAGAATACAATGAGATGATGATATGTGATGACATGAAGAAGTGAGTTCATTGACATGTCCAAAGGTTCATTTGAGAATTTCTTCTTTAGGGTGGCAGGGTGGTGCTAGGGCTCACAATTTTGTGAGTTGAGATGTTGTAGCAACTCGTCAGTTGCAGCTAATGAATCCTAGGGGGTCGTAGCCCCTTCCAATTGTAGATGGAGAAGTTGTATAATATTTGTTATTCAAGTTTTTGCTGGGTCAAATTTTTATCATAAAGGATTTTGTGGTTTCCCCTGGAGCTTAGGTTTCCACGTAAAAATATTGTGTACTATGCATCTTGTTATTTTTCATGAATATTGATGATATGCTGCTATGATTGGTGATTAGCAACTTGCTCTTGATTAAAGTTAAAATTTTACATTGTGCAAATACTGATTCACCCCCCTCTCAGTATTTCAACACTAATCCTAGGCCTAAATGGGCACAAAAGGTTATTGAGGCAAATGGGAACATGACTCGAGAGTCATCTGACATGAGGAGATCAAGATCCTAGTTTCAGAAAGAGAACCTTGCGCTATGTTAAGAAAGTTCACTTTCTTCAAAGGTGCAACAAACTCCCAGTGAGATGTTACATGATGGTAAGGACTGATCAACAACCTTGCTCGCAGAAGAACCCATTGGATCATGTCACTCTTCTTCCATAAATAAGAGACAAAGGAAACATTCCTTCTCATGTTTATCATCAGATTGGAAGAAGATAGAGTGGTTCACATGTACAGTCCCAGGATACTGGTGCACACAAGGACCATCATATGCATCACTGCACCACATAAATGTTTTTTATTCAAGAAGAAATTCTCTTGATATGAAAGCTTGATCCTGATTTTCCTTCTTGTTTTGAGGGGCGGTTTTTCCCATGATTTTTTTCCCAATTCGTCAGTTTTTAGAAGTTATTATTTTGCATTTAGATTGTATGGGTGATCTTTGGTCTTAGTTTCCAGGGCTCAGGTTGTCCAAAGTCACTATTAAGGTGGGGTGTTGGGATTATTATTAATCCTCCCTTTGACCACATACTCTAATTGTCTATTTTCCTAGATTAGGAGGTCTTCATCACTCCACTAGTGTATGGGGGACACACCTAGGGGAATCTGTCACTTATTGCACGTGATAGCATGAGTTTAGGAGCCCTAGGGACCAATCCCTACTATTTAGGAACCCACTATGAGTACCACCAGCAATCTCCTTTAGTTGACCTTGGTAGTTAATCAGTCATGTTCAGTTATGCTACGGTTACTATCATTTAGATCTCAATCAGCTAGTCCAACGCCAATTTGCATGATTGAAGGGAGTGTGGGCGCCTTTTCTCACCTAAACTCATCACTTAACTTATTGTAGACTAAGTTAGTTATCTGGAGTTGCATTAGTGAGCTCCAGTGGTGGTTTTCCCACGCTGAGTTATCTCCCGAGTCAATCTGAGTTGGTAGATTTGAATCCTATCTTAGGCACTTGACTTCTCCTATATGTTCAAGAATATAATCATATTATTCCAATTTTGTCTCCATGTGTGTGCAATTTTGTCATCATTAATTGAAGAGTCTATTCTAAATTTTTCTCTCTTCTTCTCTTCTTATATATATATATATATATATATATATATATATATATATATATTTTCAATGTGGTTCACGCGTCGGCTTGACTGACGGGCTACATCCACGGAATAATTTCTAGCGGACCCACCCGAAGGGGCCTCACACCCGCGGCCTCTGCGTGCCTAACCCCAAGAGAGTCGATGAGAATGGATCCCGCGACCTCACATGTTGGGAGGCCTAACTACGAGTACTCGACTGATTGAGCTAACTCTTGGGGCTTCTCTTCTTATATATATATATATGCAAATACCAATAGATTATATAATCTAAATACAAATACCACTCCAATTCTAACCCATGGTATACCAATCAATACAATGCAAATGCAAATACCACTCAAATTCCAGTCCATGGTATTTGTATTTAACCCAATGCAAATACACTCAATTCTAACTCATGGTGTTTATATACAACCCAATCAAATCAATTTCAGCCCATGGTATATGCAAATACCAATTAATGTAATTACCAATTAATTACATTAAATATGCTATTTACCAATGTCTAGTACATATTTACAATTACCAATTATGAGGTGGAATAGGGTTGCTCTCTCCCCAAAAATTATATATATATATAATTCAAAAGAAGTATACCAAATTACTCTTCTTATATAAAGACTGCTTATAGACTTGTTTTGTCAAACAGTAAAATGACAGGCCCAAAAATTTGAGATTTGAAAGTAAAAATGATTACATGATGCACAAACTAAACATTTTGCCCAATATAATTACAAACTTAGATATTAAGGCATTTCATTGAACACTTCATGTCCAAATTTAAATATTAATTTAGTGCAGCAATCATATTAACAATCCATTAGGTTCCAAAATACAGGGGAACTATAGAGAATTACAGAGAATTACATTTTGATACAAAATAATTATCTAGTATTCTAGCTGGTGATAGCAACCTTCATTCAAACACATTGCATGTTTGAGTTTTGAATGATAATTCCCGAAATAAAATTTATCAAACGCATTCATAATTATAATTAATCACAAAATCTTTGAAAATTTATAAATTCCAAACATTTTTTTTCAAAAACCGTCGAAACTTAATTAATGCGTCTATTTGCCTACATGCTTCGTACCATAATCATAGTTAATAATTCGAAGTGAAATTCTATATCCATACCAACTAAACGTTGGTTCCTAAATTCACAATTATACTACATAATGGAATTCCATTTTTTTTAAAGAAAAAAAAATACCAAAAATTTTATTTCTAAGTTCATTATTAACATAGTGATTTGTACAAGCTCGTGAGCTCCATTGTCAAATATAATCCCATAACAGAAAACAATTGAATTTAAAACATAAATGGATTTAGGCATATAACTTCGAGATTTATAACACAATATAGCAAACAATTCTAAATTAAAATTCAATAACAAATACTCAGTTGATTTAATGAAATATCAAGCAAGAGGTTCATATTTCTGCATTAACATCCTCATAAATTTTTATCACTGAACCTATGTGTGACAATCATGGAACATTGTTTTTTTTTAGCACTGAACCTATGTATGACAATCATGGAACATTGTTTGAACAAAGTAGTAAAGAAATTGAAAGTGATGTATTGTCTCTTTCTTTTTCTTCATTGCAATTTCAAAAGCAGGAGATCAATGAAACAGTGAAATTAGAGAGTTTACACAGGCAATTTACTTGTGAACAAGAAATGAGGTATTCACTTTCTATCAAAGTATATTTTATTGTGATTATTATGATCTGGTGGCTGTCTACATGGATATTTTTGTTAACTCGAATCTTGTATCATTTTTGCACCAAGAATATCAGTTTCAACTGCCTTTTGAGTTTAGTATTTTTATGTTATTGTTTATTCCAATATTTCAAGACAGTTCAAGAGTCCAGTCACTGAATCAGTTGCTTGATTGGTTGAATTGGAAATTTCATGTTACATTATCTAGCAGTTGAATTGGTTAGTTTAGCATATACATAAATAAGCTCATGGAATGAGCATTTGGTTCTCATATTGATTTGATTTGGTGTGTAGTAAGACAGAGGAATAATGACTCCATAGCCCAATGGAGAAGCACTAGTGTAGAGTTTCTTATCAGATTGATTCTTCATTTTCAGTTTGTTGGACAGTTTGGTTTGTAGTGTGCAACGTGTCTTCAGTGTGTATTGCTTAATAAGTAGAGATGGTAACATAATATGAAGAACTACTGGTTGCAAGTTTCAGAGACAGTTTGGAAGAAGGAACATGGTCTGCAGTTCTTGGTACCTCGCAGGGAGGATACCATCCCTAGTTTGCCAATGTTGGCAGCTATCTTAATTTTTTTCCAATTTCCCAGACTTATATAGTTCGATAGCTTTTTTATAGCTTCAATCTGCAAACCTTGTCAAATTCACATTTGATTTGTCATTGTTAAATCTGTTATGTTCCTTCCTAAAGTGGTCTTTGTTCAATCAGCAGTTAAAAGTCAAATTATTTTACAAGTTTCACAGTCATATCAAGAAACATTGAGTATAGAAATTCTCCATTTCGAGGTTATCAAGTTAAATTTCAAGCAAAGTTTATCTACAAAAAGTTTTACCTTCCCATAGCGAAACTAGTCAATTTCTTAAAGGATGCGCTACAGGAACTTCCACATTTCGATAGCGAAATCTTGATCTTGTGTAACGAGTACGCTACAGCAAATTCAAAGTTTCAATAAGAATTAAAAGGACTTCCAATGATGGATACAAAATAGTGTCAAGAGATAATCACTTAGCAGATCAGGGCAGTTTTGGGAGAAGGTCATTCTACAGCAAGTGTTTCAACTTTTTGGAGTTGCAAGCGCTATTGAGATAGGGCTGCAGCAAACAATATTTTGGAATTACAGGAAATAATTGCTACTAGAAGTTGCTTCATAATTTCCTGTAGCGACCCTCATACAAAAAAATCCAAATATGCTACTGGAAGTTCTGTATGTGATTGTTTTAGATGTCAACTTCCTGTGCGTTTTTTGACAAAATGAAGATGGATTTCAAAAATCTAAAACATGGTTTTTCCAAAATGGACCCAATTAGGTGTAATAGAGGTTGTTTCCTGAAATAAATGACGGTTTGGGATATTTGGGTGGATCTTTATAACGGATTTTTCTAAATTTCATATATTTCCTAGAAAAATGTCCAATCAACGAAGTATTATACTGTAGTAGCCTTGATGAACGTTGGATCTGGAACAGCTCAAGATCCAACGATCATCTAGCTCACTGCAATGCAATGACATTAAATGCAATGACATTAAATGCTTTCCAGCTCAATGGATAGCTCTTGCCCAATTCAACTTGAAGAACCAATTAATGTAAAAATTATTGAGCCTTCTCAATAATTTATCCACAAGTTTAATTTTAGATATTTGATCCAGATTTCCAAATCAACATATCAAGCAGAAAATCAACAGTCAAAATTCAGTTCCAGTAGTTCCATACTTCTTGTATCAAATTAGATATTTGTTTTATTTTAAGCTTATCGATTCCTAAACACTTGCAAAATCTCACATAATATATTTGTTTTATTTTGAGTTTATTGATGCCTAAAAACTTGCAAAATCTCACATTATTTATTCTTGTATATAAGACTTAGAATTGTCATGTGCATGGGGAAGATCTTCCTTTTTTGAAGAAAGTGCTGGGTTGGTACAAATGGTACCAAGACTATGCCAATTTGTATGGGATTTTTGAGCTTGCAATATTATATTATTAGAGACCCTTGATATCTCTATTATCGGTTTCTAAAAACTTTTGTATTTTCCTTATTGTATTTCTTTGTCATTTGAATGAAATAATAGCTTTTGAGCATCGGAAATTGATCACGTTTTATAGATTCTTGTGTAGTGAAACTTCATTTCATTTTCCTTTGATTCATGATTTCATTTAAATGCTTCTTATTCATTTAACAAAAATAATTCCTATTTATTGAATATCTATTCTTTGAATATGTATAGCTAATCTAGCATAATTCAGCTCTGTATTTTATTTTTGTATCATTTCAACCTTCTGTCTTTTATTATAAATTTAACTTGTTTGATAGCAAGTTTGATTGCGTATGATCTAGGAAGTGTTGTGATAAATGTAAACTCTTTCCAACCTTAAAAATTTTAGTCAAAGAGTATCCCTTAGTTATTCATGGATATGATTATGATCAATTGAGGTGCCTAAACTTTGTACTATTGTAGTCTAGTGCAAACTTTAGGACTAACATACAGCGTCTTTTGTGTTTTCCTTTTTCCATTTCTTTCCCTACAACTAATATGTGTACACAACCTTCTCATTGAATACCACATCTCTATCCTTAATGATTTTGTGATTTCATATTTTCATAAGAGATAACCAAAATAATTAACTCCATATCTAATAAAAGTACACTTCTTGGATTTTGTCTTCTTTCTCCATTTCTCCCACTCAAACCAAGAAACCCCCCTCCTTTTCTTCGAGCAATTACACCTTCAACTCTGAAACCAGTTTTTAGGAATGGGATTGCAAAGCAATAAAATTCAAAATGAACACAAAAATAAACACAAAAGAATACAATACAAGAGAGACACTGATATACATGGTTCACTTGATATAATCTATGCCCAAGTTAAGAAACAATTGGTTCTTTCTTTAAGAAACAATTGGTTCATTCTTTATGCCACAGTCGTAATACAATGTCCTCATAAATAATAATAAAAAGGGTTGTCTTCTAAGGCAAAAAAGACACCAACATAATGTCTACCATCATATTTGTGGTATAAGTAGAGGCGAGTTGAATGTGACTTTCAGTCAGGAATGACCTCGGTTGATGCTCCAACCCAATGGTATGATACTAAAAAAGATGAGCACATTGCTTATGCTGCTTTTTCAAATGATCAATTTTAACATGTTCGGCCTTATTGTAGTAAGCACACTTTACCTCCTCAGACTTGGACTTTTCAGTCCTTGAACAAGAGGTCTCATGAGTAGATTGTGATTTATACTCTTTTTCTTTATTTTATCTATTCTTTTTGTTTTTGCATGTTGTTGTTAGATGCATTTTAATCCTTTGTGCCCTTATTTGTGACCTAATGATGAATGATCCTGGTTGACTACAAAATTACAATATTTTATAAGGAATAGCCCCGCTAGACCCCCTGGTGACAATAGTGGGGGAGCAAGTCCCCCTACACACCCCTGTTAGGAACTGAGATCCAAATGTAGTTGAACCAAGACCTCTAAATCAGGAAGATAATTAGGCTCCACAACCAATAGTTTTGTGGACCAATTTTGAAATTCCCTTTGGAAAATATTAGGAACTTATCATAATTTTTCCATTGCATTTCATCCACAAAATGATGGTCAAACTAAAGTGGTTAGTCGTAGTTTTTTCTAGGGTATTTGTATCAATATTCATACCTCTCCAACCAAGTGGGATTTAACACATTGACCATGCCTATAATTGAGTAGTTCACTCTTCCACGAGTCATTATCCCTTTGAAGTTTGTCTTGGTTTTCAATCTTTAGATCCATATGAATTAGGTTTGTCCTTTCCTTTTCTAGTTGCATCACATATTCAAAAGGAGCAAGCTAAGGCACAAAATTTTATTCAACACTTGTAAAATATCCTAGCCAAAGTCATCTAGATTCTTCAAAAGACTCAAGAAAAGAATAAACAACTCACAAACAAGCATTGTATACTTCATTTTCAAGTTGGTAACAAAGTGTGGTTGCATTTTGATCAGCGACTTTTTCAAGACATAGTATATAGTAAAGTCAAACCTATCTGGTATTACCCCTACTCGATCATCCAACAAGTGTCTAAGAATGTTGTCTTAATATTCAATCTCACTTGGGAATTCATTTTGTTATGAATGTTGACTTGCTCAAACCTTATCATGAGTCGACATTGGAGACTAAGGTCCTGATCAATCACCCTGTAGATATTCTTCCATATTTTCAACTTCCGCTTGTTGCATATGAATTTTTTTAAACAAAGACTCACCAAACTCCTCAAGAATCCACTAGTTCTTATCTTGTTGCTACATAAGGCCATCTTCTGCATCAATCTCGCTTGATTTCTTAGCACCAAATGAAACAACATTTTCCTTTCTCTCCTAAAAGCATTGGAGGCTAATGCTTCCATTATTGGGAGGAATGACAGGGATTTGTAGTGATTTGTTTTAGCCTGTGGTTTGTTTCATACGAGATATTAGTCTCATGTTTCTATTGTATATTGAGTTAGCTTATTATTTAAGATTTTGTTGTATGTAGCCTTTTAGGTTCCTATTTTCAAGGAGTATATGGGATTGTATCCTATTCCCATGAAAAGTTGGGATCTTATATGTACTTCTTAGTTCTATTATTAGATTAAGTTACTAGTTTCTAGGATATGGTGAGTTATTCTCTCATATTATTTGTTGATTTGGTTTTCTCCATGTGAGGATAAATAAGCACATGATTGTTTAATAATAAATTAGTTAGAGATTTAGTTTTTCTCCACACCTTTGGAGTAAAAAATTTATCATGTCGTGACTCTTCCCACATCACCTAACTGCATATCAGTATTTATTAATTAAAAAAAACTGAAGTTGAACCTAAAATTTATGTAGGGTTAAGATGGATTGTGCTAGTAAATTGTATTTTAGGAAAATCACATAAACTCTATTGATTGTTATTTTATGTAGAGCATTTGCATATGCAAACAATATATTTGGAAAGCAGGTGTGTACAACTTTCATGTGATGCTTTTGGAAACGATAACAATAAAATCACCCGCATGTGGAATTCTAGGGGGGAATTTAATTCACTTGTAGAATGGGTGAGATGGTGTTTGGATTAAAATTACCTTGTGAATGTGGTAAAAGTGGTTGATCCTTCACTTTCGCAAGTAATCTATGGAAAATTGGTTGTGAAATATACTATATTGATAGAATAAATCATAGTGATGTTGAGGTTAGGAGTGGGGTGTTGCTGGAACAATCCAAAGAAGAGGTAATTTTTAATTTAGCAACATGATTGATGAAGAGTTTGTGGTGAAGGAGAGTCACAAAAATGGAGTCCTTATCCACAATTGTTTCTCCTCATGACACCAAGATATATATCATAGTTATCAAGTTCAAATTCAAATTTGGTACGATATAGAACATATTTGTCAAAATTTTGCAATATGAAAAGAAAAAATCAGCAATGCATCTAAAATTCAAAATTCACAGCTAAAATCCACCCAATTCACGATTCATTGTAACAATATTTAGCACTAATTAGTAATGATTCCTATTGCTACCTTGGAAACATCACTATGATTTGAAAAGAGATGGACAATTGACCAAGAAATAGAGCACACATCTTAGAATTCATTATTTGTATGCATTGCATAGAGTTTCTATGAATAATTTGGCAAATCGAACAAATTAATGAAGTTTTGAAGTTTTTTTTTGCCAATTCGACCGAAGTTGGCAACTATGATATATATAGGAACAACTTGGCAATCTGAAAATATAAGATGCTCAAAATAATTATGAAATAATTAGAAATACTTGACAAGGATAGAAGATGTCAATGATCAATTGGTTGTGGGTAGGGACAAGGTAGAATAAAAAGACCTTTTTGCACCAACTATAAATGGGTTGACTAATGAGCATCATCCTTTTACAACCAATCTAAATGTAAAATAAAACTAGCTTCCTAAATTTGGATAATTGGGGAGTAATGTTGTTACAGGAAGAGCAAAGTGGTAAGAGATCATAGCAGAACATGGATGAGCAAACATTACCACAAATAGGAAGTAGAAAGGTGTGTAGTGGAAGCAAAGTTCTATTGAGTTTTGGGTGGGAGCACAAAAAGGCCAAAGGTTGGTAAAAAAGTGATATTCTTTTATTGTGGGAAGAAAGGACACAATGTGCATAACTACTACAAGTAATATTCAGAACAAACAACAAAAAACAACAAACATTTTGGACCATATATACTAAGAATAACGAATTTGAAAGATTGAGGTAGAATAAGGTTGAGTTTACCATTCCTTCCATCAATTAGCTAGCTCGTCGTTTCTACCAATAATTGAAAAAGTATATAGGTATAGCATTTAGAACACTTCTCTCATGCATTCAGTTGGAAACTAAGTGCATTGTTGATGTGCAGGTTTAATTTCTAGAAGGCTCCTAAGCTATAGCTGGAAACATTAATGAAAATCATGGGTGCGTAGAAGCTAATCAAGAACGTGGATATGTTAGTAAGCCACAAATTTAGGCACACTAAAACACATATGCTAACATAGAATGACTTGAGGAGTCAAGCACATTATGTTGACATGGAGAAAACTAATATAGTTCTTACAACAATGATTTCAAGGTTTGTTGTTTGAGTCTAAGTTTATCACCAAACTTTAGAGAACTAATGTATCCTCAAGTACACAATCTAAGGATTAATGAATGGTTAAATATATTTATCAATGACCTAGTCAGAGTGTTATATTTTGATAGCAGTATAACCCAGATTACTAAAAGAATGACAAAGCACAGAAACAAAATGAATGTGGATCTTGTTTAACCACGAAGATAAGAACAATCATCTCCCAACCATAGACAAAGTTATTTGTATCTCCCGAGCTCACAACTACCAATAGATATCTATGTGCATCTAGATAGTAGTAGCACAAACCCCAAGAAAACAAGAGAGAAACTTCTCCAAAGTGGAGAACCCCAAAAATTAGTTTCCTAGCTGCAGTGAAGAACCCCAAAAATCAGTCTCCTAGCTGCAGTGAAGAACCCCAAAAATTCGTCTCCTAGCTGCAGTGGTGAATCCTTCCTTGGCTAGAGAGAACTTGCTTGTTGTTATATATTGAAATGAAGAAGGTGCCCTTCTATTTATACATTATGATACTGGAAATTCTAATTTTAATTGGGGTCAACTTGTTATTTGTGCAACAATAAAATTAAAAATGTATTTGGTAATTTTATTCTTTCTTGGGATGACCTGTGAGGTGATGCCTCATGTATCTACTACATCAACACATATATGGTCATCAAATCACTTATATAAATTGCATGACCCTTTACTACTAAGGATGGCTTAGAAATAATGTGCAAATGAATAAGGTTATGGAGAACTAATAATATTGTGATGTGAGAGACCAATATGAGCAAGACTCTGTCTTGTGAGCTTTTCTTTTTGAATGTGTTGTGAGTTAAAGAGTTGTTAGAATTGTAGATTGAGAGTGTTTTTTATACAATTTAAGAATGTTGAGGTTGAACACTAATTTGTAAGTTTATGTAAGTCTATTGTACATTGTAGTTTTTCAAAGAACACAATTAAAATTTCTTTACATCTTATTGTCGTAAGTTGCATGGTTATGACATGGTTTTATTTTTTGGGGCACTAGATTATATGATTTTAAGGCCTATATCATAATAATATGAGATGTTGTGTGCCCTAAGAACTAAGAGTTCCATGTAACTCTATGGTTTATGATGAATATGAGCCATTTGATTTATGTGTATTCAAACTAATGTGATTTGCTTGAGTTTTAAGGTTTAATGTGACATGCTTTAGTTTAAACACAACCTTTCAATAATTTATACATTATGAGATCCCTGAACTAATTATTCTGTAAACAACTTCCTCCATGTAAGAGAATTAAGGGATCGTGTCCCTTTTCAATCTTCAATTGTTGCCAAGCATTTAAGGAACAAGCAATCATGGCCCTCACAATTTGAATTGTTGATTGAATATTTTGAATTGTTTATGAGGGAAATAAGCAATCTTTAGTAACAAAATTGCATAAAGCTAGGATTCAAGGTACAAACTTCCATCAATCAAATATTTATTGAAGATTTACTTAGGAGTCTAAGTATAAATAGAAGTATAAGAGGTACAAGGTAGTTCTTGCTAAGCATTAGAGAACTAGTTTGAATTGTAAGAGAAGCTAATTTTGTACTCATGTTATGAACTATTCTGGAATAAAATGTAGTGTTCATTGAATATATGAGTACTTGTTAAATTGCTTAGGGTTCCTATAGCAACCTTAAGTAAGGGCCCACTCAAGGGAAGGTAGAGAACCCCTATAAATTTAGACTTTACTTTTTGCATTTCTTTATCTCTAAAAGTTTTGCATTTCCTTTCATTGTCACTTTATTGATGCAATCTTGTATGCTTTTATGATTATGGTGTTCATCACTTTGAATTATATCACATGGATCCGAATATGATCAATGTTAAGGTCATATTCAATTGATTGATTGGTCTCATTCCACTAGTTGTTTATCCATAAGGAAGTGACACCAAATCTTCTCTACCCCCATTCATTGATTTGAGGACTAGAGGTGTAGGCCACCACCTAAGTATTGATTGGTTAAGTGAGTGAGATACCAAAGTTGGGCATCACCTCTAGTTCATAATTATGTGTGGTTGACTTCTAGTTTAGCAGCGTCACTTTAACCTACTTGCACTGTTAAGTTTTCTATAAATTGTTGTTAAGTTTAGTACTTGAATACGTTCTCACAATCAACTCATGATTTATGATGATGTAAGGGTTGAAGAGCCTAGTAGCACAACATATCATTGATTATGGAGCTCCTCTTATTTAAATTAGCCTTTTAGCAACAAGGTAGTGATCCTATAACCCAATTTAACATCTCTACCAAATCAAGGAACTGGGAGTAGGTGTCATGGATTAGTTGCTTAGGGCGGGAAGTTAAATAGGGTTTTCAAGGTAGGCATTTATTAGTTTCACAATTTAGATAAGACTCATTTAGTTGCATTAAGAATGCACAGTACCTCATAAGTTAGTGTGTTCCTGGATTGATAACTAAAGTAAAGTCAAGGAGTTCAACAAAATTGTTGAAATCCTTTGGCCCATCAATATCTAGTCTTTTACAAAATCCTCTTAAAATAATAAATGTGTTGTTAGTACTGAACCCTATAACAACATAATCACTAGCGTAGCATTAACATCTCTAGCCATTGTTAATGAAGAACTACGATGCACTAATGTGATTAGTGTTCTTCATAAAAAGTGTGTGTTGTTGTATCAAGGTCTTAAAAGTCTTATAATTTACATTGGTACTGGATTTTGTTTAATGGGCATGTTTATTAGAGCATGCAGTGAATGAAAAATTGACTTGTAAAAGGGTGTTGTGCAAGTGAAGAGCTTTCGCATGCTAATCTCATTTCCAACATGATATCAGAGCTAGGTGCTTTTTGAACTTTGGGGGATCTAAAGAAAACGTGGAAAGGGTTAGAGGTTGTGTCCTATGTCCCCTCCACCCTTGAAGAGGAGGATTGGGAGGGGCACACAATCTCCATCCCAAGAAGGTCACGGAGTTAATATAGTCCGGCCTTGTTTTAGCGGCAATTTTGGTTTTTTAGGCCTTCCAGGACATTGTCACTCTTATATGAATTTTAACCCACTTTAACTCACCCATCATCATTTATTCATGAGGAATTCTAAACTTTGGTCTGACCAAGTTTGCTTGAGGAGTAGAGATAATATATTTAGCCATGATTGCTTTGAATTCTATGACTAAGACTCTAACAAATAAAACAAGCATTTGGGAGGTGTATATACCTCATAAGATGTTTGAACACTTTTCCCTTGACTTGAACATAGATAAATTCCTTCAATTTTTTTGGAAAGTTAATTTTCAAACACTCTTCTCTAAGGCCCAAAATTTTAAAAGTGGGTCAAATCATATTAGATAAAACTCTTGATTAGCACCAATATATGGTCAAAAAATACAAAATTGAATAGAGGCTTGGGAATTAAACCCACACAAGACAACAAAGATGGGTAGGCTACTCCACTGAAAAAGTCCTAAATCCACGTGGACAACAACTACGATGTTTTACACAACCAAGGGCCATGGGAGATAATAACAAGCCAACATGACTCTTGTTTAAAAGAAAACAAGAAAAATCCTTTTGTTAAACTTCGAGTACTTGGATGGCACCATCTATGTGGCTCCCAAACTTCCTTGAGTGAGGCCTTTATGTTGGCCTTTGGTGAAATCCAACCAACAAAATACCACAGGAGTGTGCCTTTTGATCTTGTCAAACACTATACCCATCAATAGATATATGCACATGAATTCCATTACCTCATCAAATACTTTTGAAATAAATATTCACAAGGTCTTCGAAGGTGCCATGCTAACATCAAGTGGATGCAATGTTATCATTGACAACCATAGTATTCATTGAATCAATAAACCCAACTTCACACCAAGCATTGGCAATTATGAGGCATCCATAGGTCTTTTGGAAAGTGGGAGAAACCACTTAGGACTCATAAGACAACAAAGTTGTCAAGATAAGAGTGATGGTGAAAATGATGAACAATGAAAGCATACAAACCCAAACCATCAAAACCTTAGAAGAGTTCTCAACCATCATAATCAATGATGTCTTCATAAGTCTACAAATATCTACCAAAGAATTCTTGTATACATCAACATAGAACTTACACTTGATGACACCAATTATTGCTCTTGGATATCATTATTCCCAATAGATTTCAAACAAACACGACAAAAATGAGTTTGAATGAGGGATATGGTATCGCTTTGTTACACCAAGTCAATTCCACCTTTGACATATTTTAATTAATCAATATCTTTTTAGCTCAATTACTCCTAATTGGTTTGAACTTCTAATCCAAAACCACTTCCACTAGATGTGTTTTCAAATCATATTTTAGAAGGAAAAAAATACAATAGAAATTTGTGCGTATGGTAGTCAAATCCTTATGAGAAGTTCTTATCATTATTCAAATGACAAAATCAAGCTTAATGGTCCCTTATAATTTCAAAAGTTAAATTTGTGGGTCCTTCAACCCTATACATATGACTTACATGGCCCTCACGCTAGTGACTATGAAGGTCCGATGTAGTTCATCCAAATATGAAGGGTTGGGAGCTTTTACAAGCGCTGCATTTGAAAGTTATTATCATTTAGGTCCCCAAAATGGAAATGGATGTTGATGATCCTTTCAACCACATAAAATTTCTTGTGACTTTTGAAGCATTCCAAAAAATATATATATTTTTCTTGTGACTTTTGAAGCATTCCAAAAAAATACATAGGCAATTTTAATAAACCATAACTTTGTCCTTATTTAGAAAAACTGCCATTCAACATATCAAAATTATGATGAAAATATATATATATATATATAGAAAACAATATTGAGCACTTAATCACATTTTAATTTTCACAAGTATAAAATAAACCATCAACATTTTATTTTATTTTTTCCTTTCTTCAGACTGATGAATTTGTTTTGGTCCCCACTCGTGTGTTGAGCACCCATTGTAGAATTACGATTCGTCTTCTTCATCTTCAACAAGCAGTGCTAGTCGACAATCTTCCTTGTTTGAAATTTTGTTTATTTTCCCATAGTGTAGTTGGTTTCTCTTTCTTTATGATAGAAGCATCTTCTTTGCAGTTCGTGCCTTTTGACCAAGATTATTGCATTTGTAGCTTACAATGTTTGATCCATTAGTGGAATGAATGGATTGAAATTTATGTGAACAAATCCATGAGCATTTCTAGATTTACTATTTGCATGGTTGTCCCTTGAACATCCCTCATCATTTGTGTTTCTCGTATAGTTGTTTCTTCCCTTGATTTTACAATGAATTTCTTTATGTCCAAAGTTTCTGCAAGCATAACAGTTTATACCTAGTAGAAAAGGTCCTTCTCGATGTCTCAACTCTCTTGAATCTTTGTTCCAACTAGAGATGTCATGTTCTTGTTGTTCTTCAACTCCCTTTTGTTTGTTGATTTCACCTCTTAAGACATTGACATAGCCTCTAGAATTCCCTTCATCATCCTTTCCTAGTGTCTTTATATCTATTTTATCTATGTTTGATGTCTTCAAACTGTTATCATAACCAAGTCCCGTTTTATTGATAGGTGGCCTCTATTTGTTGAGAATTTCTTCTAACTTCTCAGTACTCCATCATGTAGTCATTCAACTTTGCTTATGATAACATCAACTCCTTTCTTGTATAATCCAATTCAGCTTTCAATCCTCAACATCTTCAATTTTCTTAGCTTTGTCTAATTGTTCTTTCAAGCTATCAATTATGTTTCCAAGCTCATGATTATTTTCTTCAAGTTTTCTGAGATTGATTATTTCTTCCAGCATACCTCAAAGTTTCAAGGTTATCCTCATCTTCCTGTTCAGATTCTGTATAATCTTTAGTTCCCCCCAAAAAATCATAACTATTTCTCGTATCTTTTCATTATTGTATTCTTCATGATCAATTTCATTTGTTTCAAAAACTTTATGGTCATCATTTTGGGTTTCTTGAGTTATAAAGAGAACTTCCCTTGCATCCCTTTCTTCTCCATTGCTTTCATCTGATGAACTATTGTTCTCTTTGGAGTAAAGATTATTTTTCATGTAGAATCCTTTCTTCAAAAGGGCATTTCTAAGCATAATGTCCTATTCTGCCATAATTGAAACATTAAAAGGTAACTTACATTTGTATTTCCTGGTTCCTTTCTTGAGCTTCCTCACAAAATTTGCTTCTTCTTCATCAGATTCATCGTCTAGTTTTTCTTCTACCCTGTGTCCTTTGTTCCTTGTTTTCTTCAAGGCTCTGAAGGCTACTTCTCTTGTTGGATGTTCATTTTATATATCTATTCACATCTCATTTACTATGAAGGTCTGATGTAGTTCATCCATTGTTAGTTTGGTCCAATCCTTAACTTCTTCTATTGCAAAGACCTTGGCATCATATCTCAAGGGAAGTGACTTCATCTCTTTCTATACAACCAAGTATTGATCGACTTCTTCTCCCAATCCTATGATGGAATTGACAACTTCATCTACTCTAAGTAAATAGGATGCAATATTTGTGTTTTCGTTCCTTTTCAGATTTTCAAACTTTGCTCTGTGTTTGAAGCTTGACCTGCTTGACTTTCTCCTCTCCTTCATAAATATTCTGCAGTTTATCCCATACCTCTTTAGTTGTGTTGCAACCACACATGACAAATATTTTTTCAGTCCATTTACGATAGCATGCCTTGCTTTTGAATTACATTTGCATAACTTTTTCTCATCAATATCGGTTGGAGGAGTTTTTGAAATTTTGTAGCCATTAACAACTTAGTGCCAAACATCCGCTCCTAAACCTTTCCAATAAGTTTGCATTCCATTGCTCCATAATGCATAATCATTTCCATCAAATATTCGAATCATATTTGGATAGATGCCTTCCATGTTTGATTTTTCTTCGAACAGTGATTAGACTATTCTGAAGATAACATGCTTTGATACCAATTGATGAAAATATATATAGCAAAAAATATTGAACACCATCACATTTTACTTTTCACAAGTATAACATAAACCATCAACAAGAAGTACACCAGATATATACTGAAACTCAATATTAATAAATCATAGAAGAATTTATATCAATTGAGAGGAGACACCAATTTCCAAGATTTATGAACACCAACTCAAAGGAGGCTACAACCCCCTAGTTTACAAGCTCCAACCCCGAAGGAAACTCCAACTGGCTAATTTACCAACTTCCACTGGAAGGAAGATACAACTCCCTAGTTTGCAAGCTCCAACATGAAGGAAGCTCCAATTCCCTAGTTTACCAACTTCTACTAAAAGGAAGATACAACCCCCTAGTATTTAAGAGAATATGTTACCCTTGATCATTGCTTTTCAGCATTGTTTTCTCTACATCTGTTGGGTCATACCAATCATCATCATGGTTTACTGCATCATCATCATCCCTAGGTTATCCAATCTTCTCCAAGAGCATCAAACCCTAAAACAAGAACCTTCTCCCACCTTATCATACATGTAGAATCCCTAGTCCAATAATAGCAACCCAAGAATGTAGAAGATACAATGATATGTCAAGTCTCCTTGCTTGGGTTTCTTATCCCCTATAGAAATTTCCCACTTGTCTTGATGAGAGGATGTGCGAAGTTGTAAGAAATGCAAATTTCTAACTTGTATTTATACTAGTCCAAGGGCTAAACTTTTTTCACCGGGGCTGGCATGTACACTTCTAACTGAGCCAACCTTACATTTTTTGTTGGACAGTTTTCACAAAAACCTCCATATCTTTTGATTCCTGGGTTAGAGGGAATTCTACATACCGTCAGAAAGGTCTTGGAATTAGTTTTCCAACTATGTATAATATGTCACCATTTGACCAGATCTTTAGGGTGCAAAAGGCCTCCAAAGACGGGATATCCAAACTAGGCATCTTCAATGTGCTTCATGTCTTCATCAAGGGAGTTTTGCTCGACATCTTCAAGACTTCTTTCAAGAAATTTGTTAGGCTTCTTTTGTACACTGCTTGTAGTCTTGTCTTCACCGCTGATAGGGGCTCCAGGGATTTGACATCAATGACAACTTCAATCAACAAATTATTGAGATTATACCAATGTACATAAAATGGGTGTTGAGGATCCTTTCAACCACAAACTTTCTTGTGAGTTTTGCAGCATTCCAAGAAATATATAAGCAACTTCAATAAACCACAACTTTGTCATAACTAAGCAAAATTGTCATCCAGCATACCTAAATTATTCAGAAATTATGCCATCCAACATACCTAAGTTATTCAGAAATTATGCAATCCAACATACCAAAATTTTTCAGAGATTATGCATTTTCCGAAGGAACAAAACTTTCAAACCAAATTCTAATTAGTTTAGACAAAACAAATAAAATGAGACATGAATGCCATTTTCAAAGAGTGAACACGCCATTTTCTCTTCCTGAAGGCAAATATTGACTAAGACTAACTAAAACTAATTGAAACTTCAAACATCCATTACTAACTACAATTCACAATCCACTTGTGCAATCAAAATGCCCCTCAAAGATAAAACTAATTGAAACATCTATTAGTAACTACAATTCACATTCACTTGTGCAATCAAAATGCCCCTCCAAGGTGAAACTAATTGAAACATCTATTAGTAACTACAATTCACAATCCAACTGTGCAATCAAAATGCCCCTCAAAGGTGAATCTAATGGAAACATCTGTTAGTAACTACAATTCACAATCCAACTGTGCAATCAAAATGCCCCTCAAAGGTGAAACACTTAACAATAACAAAATAAATGTTTTATCAACCAAGCTACCGTGATAAGGGGACTCAGCTACCAAAATCAACCCTGATACATGATCTAACATTCCACCATATTCAATGATCTAATATGCCACCATGTTCACTGATGAACCACCATCGATATTTTCAAACCATTAGAAAATTACAAAGTATATTATCAAGATTTTACACTAACAATTTATGGAATTCACGCCGTTGAAAAAATGAAATCCATATTTTCAGCGTATCATGGTTCCAAGGGATGTTGATTGTAAGCAAGCCTAATGATACAAGAAATTTTACAAAGGAAAAAGATGTTGAATCTAAAGTTTCCCAACTTATACTTTAATCTTACACTACTTATTCTATCTTGTAAGATGGATATTCTTGTAATATTGGATTCCAAAATCATAAAGCCTCTTACAGACATCAGTGCAGATGTTATGATTTAAGATGTATATGCAATAATTGTTTAGAGCCACTCTTTTTCTTGAATTTATATGGCCAAGTCAATGATCCTTGATGACTGATAGACAAGACTAGGTGTAACTTGTAAGTACTTCGTGATTGTGCTAGGATAGATATCCCTTGATTCATGGCCTTTAAGCTAAAAAATAATTCAATGTTTAATGCTTAATAATCAAATATTTGAAACAAAGAGATCGTATTCTGTCAATTGAATGTAACTAGAATGGTTGTGAAGAAAAGTTGTTATCTTCTCCACCTAGGTTCAAGCCTCACTTTCTGGCATGGTTGCTTTTAGTGAGTGGATTGTTGATAAGTTGTTTACCTGACCTTGCACCTTGGAAGTGCCCGAGAGGTTTCTTGTGGAATTTATGTCTTGAAAATAAAAATAAAGATTTATTTTAGATATTTATATAGTATTTACTCCCTCCTGTAATTTTTTGTAGATAGTAGTTACTCCATCTATACATTTTCGTACATGAGAAGAATGACCTCTGTTAACAATTGAAATTGAGAAAAAGGGAGCAATATACCATAGAGGAAGAATGGAACAGTGGCAAAAGAATTGACAGGCAATGGCACTAGAGACTAGCTCAGAAACCTCAACATAAAAACAAGGGTTGGTACGCCACATGTTTTGAAAGGAAATTATTGAATGATGCGCAAAGGTGAGTGGTTAGATGAAATAAGAATGCCAATGGTTACACATTGTGCAAGGGAAATGTATAAAATCATAAATGGAAAAACCAGGGTGGGTAGTATCTTGAGCAGGCTGTCTAAAAACAACATTCAAACATGAATACATTGGTATTTTATAATGTACATTTTATATAGTAGTTCTTACCTCTGCCAAAATAATAACACAATAAAATTAAAAATACCTTTAGGTACTTGTCGACAATCTTTCGTCTATAACGAACCATCCATCAAAGCCGAGAATGATATATTATATAGGATGGACAAAAACATATTAACTGTTCAAAAACGGAAATAATTGAACTTACAAGCTGATGTAGAATTAAGACCATCACAACTAGACACAATTTTGATACTAGCATGCTTTCTTAGAAACAGGTGCAGTTCATTATCTGTGTAGAAGCCATCGAAAGTATATTTCATTAATTTCTGATACCAAGTCATTTTACCGATAAACTTTGACCATCCAGATGGACTCATTTAAATATTCACAAGCAAGGTGAAGAACTCAGTAATTTGTACAGGAGAAACATTCAAGCATGTATCACTTAAAAATGAAACCAGTGATCCACAAGGTCTTCCTCTCTTTCCTTTTCCAAAAGTAGAGAAGAACAAAATGCTATTGTGGTTATTAGCAGTACAATCCACAAGCAAGATCAACTGAGTATATATTCAGGATGCAAACATTCCATTATGTACCACTCAGAAAGTTTACCAGTGATTCACAAAAAAGGCCTTCTAGCCTCTCTCAAAAGCAGGTGGGAACACTACACTAGTATAGTTTTTACCATAAGCTTCTGTTATGGATTACAAAATTGATGAGATGATTGATCCCGCTTCCAGAACATACAATCATCCAAATGAACCTTTGCTTGATTATGGGCCTGGTAACAAAGAACAACAAAATTGTCTCTATACCAGAAAAATGACAAGATATAAAGCATCTAAATGGCAAGTATCTAAATACCATACGGTTCTATACAAAGGTGCTATCTCCAAATTTTACATGTAAGCAATAAAAAAAATGTAAAAGTCAGGTCAAAACTTACCCCCTTAATTCAGTATTCTTAATCTCTCCATCGATGAGCACAGTTTGGATTGCAACAAACAAAAAACAAAGCCATGCCTTCCTCTCCTCTAGCTGTAGCCTGCAGAACATAGAGTGACCCAAAAGTTAAAATTTGTTGAAAAATGGGACAGAACCAAAACACATATTGATGCAAAGGAAATCGGTGGGTGGATGGCAAAGGATAAGCATCACAATAAATACTCTAACAACAAAATAATCAAGAAATCCATCCAAATCCTGCTTTTCTAATAGAGTTTTGTGTGGAAAAAGTAGTATTGTTCCATCTTAGCTGGGATACCACACTAGATGATTTTAGCAAGGTTCAATATGCATTTTTCCAATTTAGGGACTTGTCAAGGAAAACTCTGAGTACCTACTTTCATCTGCCTTGAATACATATGCTCCAAGATTGGTCAGGTAATGATAACTAAGATCTACAAGATTTCATTAACTAGATTAACATGAAGGCATACTGCTTAGCTTCCAAATGATGTCGCATGGGAGCTTCATTGCATTCAAATCATTAAATCAGTGAAACTTTGGAATGAATCACCAATTTTAAGAAAAAAGTAGAATAAATCACTGGAAATAGTATGCTTATTCTCCAACTCCCATCTAAGGCATTGCCAACCACCCCTACATAAAAGACAGTGAGTATCTTGCAGTACTGAGATTCATGTCCATAATCCAATGGCCTGCTTGATAATGTTCTTTTAGATTGATCCATTCTACAATGTTCCCTAATTTAGTAATTACACAGCATCCAAATTCATAGTTGACCTCAATGACCTATTCTGCATTATTTGCTTGTTATATTCTACCAACAATAAATATGGGTCATATAGATTCCGGTTAAGCATTGCCCTAGAGTTAATAGATGTGCATCAGCAGTTTAGTTTCTAGTAATCATCCTGCAACCTTTTAAGAAGATATACAAGAATGTAAGCAAAACAGCCTTTTAATCTGGAAATGCAATGAAGAAAGGAAATCTTAAACCTCATCGATCTTGCCAAATCCAAGGGATGACAAAATATCAACCAAAGATCATATCACAAAATTATCAGGTTACAGGCATACACCCTACCCCTCCGTTATTTAATATTATAGGTAAATAGAGTAGAAAATCCTTTTTTGACCAAGGCTGCAGGGAATCACTCCTCCCCCTGACGAATCGCTCCTGATTTGCACTCCGGGGGGAATCGATGAGGAATTGCGATTCCGTCAAAAAAAATTCGCTCCCTGACTTTTTTGGAATCGCTGAGGGAACGATTAGGGAGCAACACTCCTAAAGCGATTCCGCAGCGCTCCCAGGACGATTCCGAAGGTAAAATAATGCTCCCGAAATCACTCCCTGAGCGATTCCGCGTCATGGAAAAAAAATTCATTTTTTTTTCAAAAAAAATAAAATAAAAATTGATGGTTTATAAACACTATTGGCCTCCATTTGGACTCATTCTATTCTTCATTTGCTTGTTTTCATTTTTCTTGCTAGGGCTTTGAGTGGCTTTGCTAGTTGTTTAAGAGCAAATTTGTAGGAGCTTGGAGGGGAGATTGGAAGCTTCTATTTGTAAGAGCTAGGAAGGAAGATTGAAGGCTTCCATCGAGACATTCAACCATCCTTGAAGAGCTAAAGAGGTAGGCTCTAAAAACCCAATCTTTGTTTGTTTTTGAAAAAAATATTTCAGTATGTTAAAATTTTAAATCTTGTATGTGATTTTTTCCTATCCTTTCCAATTTCTTCTTCTCCATCATTCTATTGTAGGCAAGAAGTGATTCTCCTATTGAATCAACAAGCATGATGGGTAGGTGGTTTTTGTTTTTGGTTCTGATTCTTCTCATGATGGTGGTGGTGGGAAGTAGATTTGGTGGTGGCAATGATGAGGATGAAGAGACAGGGAGCCGCACATACCATGGAGAGGAGGAGGAGGAGATTGAGAGTGATGTGGGACCAAAAAAAGACACAATACCTTTGTGGAAGTATGTGACAAGGCTTGGGGGAGGGAGAGGGGGTGGAACCACAAAGTTTACATGCCTCCATTGTAATAAAAATTACACAGGTTCATATACCCGTGTGAGAAAGCATTTGTGTGGGATTATGCCATGTGATCAAGGTAAGGCTACTGGAGTCAAAACATGTGACAAAGTATCAGGTAAAGAAAGAAACAAATACAGGATGGAAGAAGAGGCCGCTCAAAACAATTCCAAGAGATTAAGGGTCGAATCTAAATCTCCACAGAGAATGTTTAGTGGTGGATCTGGATCATCATCCACCCATGCTAGTGGATTCTCACCTATGCGAAAAACATTATCAAATTTCCTTGACCTCGGTTGCAGAGATGATGTGGATTCAAAAGTTTACAGGTTTCTCTATGCATGTGGTGTGCCATTGAATGTTCTTCACTCACCCTATTGGCATGAAATGGTACAAGCCATCAATGGTGCCCCTAAAGGATATAGGAGCCCTGGGTATAACAAAGCTAGAACCGTGGGACTTGACAAGGAAAGAGCCAAAATCAATAGTGGTCGTTATATGGGGTATCCATTGTATCTGATGGGTGGACAAATGTTAAAGGAAAGCCATTGATAAATATTCTTGGTGTGTCTGCTAGTGGTGCGATCTTCCTTTCAGCTCATGACTACTCATATCGCTACAAGGCTGGTATCAATATTGCACAACCTTTACTTGAAACCAATCAAATGATTGGGCCATACAATGTCATTCAAGTCATCACAGATAATGCTGCTAATTGCAAGGCAACAGGAGCAATCATTGAGGATAAGTATCCCAACATATTTTGGTTGTTTGGTTCACACATTGAACCTTTTGATGCATGATATTGTTAAGATGAAGCACCCTAGTTACCGATGGATTGGTGCCTTGTACAAGAGAGGTAAGAAAATGATAAAATTTATCACCAATCATAGCATGGCCCACCACATTTTTCGCAACCACTCTAGGTTGGAGCTATTGAAGATTGCAAAGACTAGATTTTGTAGCTACTACCTCACCTTCATGAGGCTTTTGAAGGTAAGAGAGGCATTGGCTAGTATGGTCTCAAGTGATTCATGGCAAGAATTGAAAGACAAAGCTGCAAGCGCATCTGATAGACATGACTTTCAGGAGGTGGAGGACACCATTCTTGATGGTCATTTATGGACACAGGTTAAATATGTTCTACAGTTCACCAAGCTCGTTTATAATATGATTCATTTTGCAGATACAGATCAGCCGATGATTGGGGAGGTGTATGAGCAAATGGATAGCATGCTTGGTCATATCAAAGACATTGTTGAGCAAAGAGATGCAATCTTGTATGACCATATTCATAAACATGTGGTCAAAAGGTGGGATAATTTGAATGTTCCACTCCATGCCCTTGCATATGTCCTTACCCCAAAATATTATTCTCCATCTTGGTTGGCCCAACCTGCACCTAGCAATGGAGTTAGGAAAAGAGCACACACAGATCCAGAGGTGCAAAATGGGTCTGCGCTTGCATTAGACAAGTTGACCCCTGATGAGGAGGAGTGTGCTCAAGTACGGAGTGAATTGAGCCAATACATCAGTGAACATGGAGTCTTTGGTACCTTGCATGCAACCAAAGATCGAGAGAGGTTGGATCCTATCCGTTGGTGGAACATGTATGGCAATGGTGCCACATATTTGCAGAAATTGGCGGTGAGGGTGCTTTCACAGGTTGTCAATAGTTCTTCTGCAGAGAGGTGTTGGAGTACGTACAGCTTCATCCACAACGTCAAGAGAAATAGTTTGAATATAGAACGGGCCGAAAGTTTGGTTTATGTGCACTACAACTTGAGGTTGTTGTCCCATTATTGTGAACTTTGAAGTGGCCAAGAATGATAGAACTTTTTTGACTTGGGACAACAATCCAAAGGAGGCTAATGTGGAGGATGGAGCCATTGCATTAGAGCGCTTGGAGAATGAACTATGAGTGATCATGAGGGTGATCCTCATCCGATTCATACATCAGAGATGCCACCACCAACCACCAACAGGTTTACAGATGTGGGAGTCTTGCCTTTAGCTTCACAACGTCCGACAATCCGTGGGGGCCATTCATCTTCTTGTGTTCCACGATCACTTCCAGCAGCTCCTATTCCACCTAGAACACGAGAAAAAAAATTGGAAGTTTCTCGTGGCAAGACGAAAACTTAGTAGATTAGTAGATAGTATCATAATACTTTGTATTTCATGTTTAGTATGGCCTATTTTGTAAACATTATGGCCTACTTTGAAGTTTGAAGTTTGAACTTCAAATTGTTGATTGCATCTTGATTCTTATCATCTAATGATCTTACAACTCGTTGGTATTTAATATGATATTATGATGCTTTGTTTCATTTCATGGTTGATGTTATCTGTTAGACTGTTAGAGTTTGTTGATGGCAAATATTATATGTTGAAATTTGAAGATTGATGTTGTTGATGATTGATCATTTGATGACAATGCTACAAGTCATAGCTCCTAGATGATTGATGTTATATGTGACATGTGTATTAGTGGTTATATCTATGTTTTCTATAGCTAATTTGGTATAATACATGTTTTTTTAATATATATGCATCAAAATATATAAAATATATATATTATATAAAATATATATATTATATAAAAAATGCTCCCGAAACGCTCCCAAATCGGAATCTTTTGAAAATTTCACTTTTCGCTCCTGCTCCCGACAGCGTAGTTCTTGACATCTATGACATCCTTTACTTGTCATATTTCCTTTATGACTTTGAATATTTGTTATTGAATTTTCATGACATTTCACAAACAAATGGATTCATACAGCTCTTGCAACTCCATGTGTCAATCTTCCCAGACTGCTGAAAACACAATAATTCTCTTTGCCTGTCCCATAAACTACTAAGGCTTGTTGTATGTTTCATGAATGTCATTACATGCTCAATTGATATTAAGGTGCTTTTACCCATTTTACTGACTATTTGTGCTCAACTCTATTTCTTATTTAGTTTTGGTGCTCACATAAAATACTGTGTTGATTTTGACACGCTTTACCAATTCTTTGTAGAGGACCAGTTGCATATAATTGTTGTTCAGTGGTTCAGGCCAGGCATTTTATGTACTTCTGGTTAGCTGTAGTCATTGTCTGAGCTTTTAACCTAGGTTTATCTAGCACCTCAACATAATCCCAGGGCATTACCTTGTTTAACAAGAGTTCCTTAGGCTCCTGATGAATGAAATAATGGTTTATTCATCCAACTGCTTCTCCTTTATGCTCAGTGAAAAATCATGGTCTTCTAGTGTTAAATTGGAAGAGTTTTATCTCTTCCCAAAAACCCTTGCCCCTTTATGCACAATAAAAAAGCATGTTCTTCTAGTGTTGAACTCGAAGAGATGTATATCTGCTCAGAAAACCTTTTACTCTTACCGAGTTTGTAAGTCCAAGAATCTTTTTAAAATACCAAAAATTTACGAAATCAAGGTTGGACTACTCAGTAATCCCTGTTCATTTTTCTTCCATTTTCTTTTGTGAAGGTTGGCACGACACATCTTAAACTTAACTAAAATCACCTTTATAAATTCTTCTTCAAGCTGGTTCTGTTCAATCGAATAGGATAAGACACCATAAGTTCTAGAACATGGATTATACTTGATTGGAAATGTTGAAGTTAAGTTTGCCTGGTTAATAACACTGAAATCTCGGTTGGTAAGAATTATTTTTCTTCAAAGTATGGTGCCATACAAAAACACAGTAATAGCTTCCTTTGAGAATGTATGAATTGAACCAGGTGAACTGCCCTGCTCTAATCAGATCAATCATAAGTAGACATTTTCAGCAGTCCACATTTAGCAGGTACATAGTAATACAGGCACCTACTGAGATCTTCGCTGCCACTAAATTCTGCCTTGTACTTTATTCCTGTAGTGATATTTGATAATGGATTTTGCAGTGAATCTGATGCTCAAACTTAAAGCAGAGACACTTGTCAATGAAAATAAAGAAAATGCTTCTGCAGTAACTTCTCAAAATGCTTGCACGGCCTATTGGGAGGATTATTAGCTAGGAATGGACAGGTTGTAAGATCTGCTGAACACGGTGGACTTGTGAACAGGTTGTAAGATCTGCTGGACACAGTGAACTTTTTATTCCAAATTTCGACATGTGTCCTGGACAGTGTTCCAACGACAAACTTTGCTTCCATGCCCTTTTTCTGGCTAGGGAGACAAGTGATAGACCCTACAGTAAATTCTGATCCAAATATTCAGTTGTTCTTTTTATGTTGGACATCCACTCCCTTTAAGTTATGAGCTCTCAAATTACATCTTCAGCGCATCAATGTCTTTTTCATTAGATCTTGGCAATCTTGACTGTTGTTACACCATAGTTGACAACTTGACACTTCCTGGCAAGCCTTTCCATTGCAATCTTGGATGACTTACTATTTGGATCCAATGTCATAAAAGTTCCTTTGACTATCCATTCTTCTTCTGCCCCTTGATGTGCAGATATAGCCTTTAAAAACATCTTGCACCTTCTTTGTTTGCATCAATTTTTCAGATTGCATATTCATATGCTATGGTTCTTAATTTGTCAGATACCACAATAGTTATTTATTCCTTTGAAATTTGGGATAACCATGCCCAAATTATCACACTAACATTTTAGTAAAACAAATTCTGGTGTATTTTTCCTTTTGGTTTATGATTTCATTTTTCACTCTTGCCATTGCTGCATGCAAAGCATTGATTGCAGGTCACTCACCCCATTATGGTTTCCTCATTACTAATTGGTTCGCCATAATACTAGTAGCCAAACCCCTTGCCAACCATTTTGAAACTTCTAACCTTTTTGGGGATAAAAATGCATATGAACTGTCAATCAGGTCTAGCTCAACTTTCAAGTGCTTGAGAGGAGTATTATGCTCCCCACCCATGATCAATTCCTGCAAGTGACATGTTGAGTTCTTAATGAGTATCTTGTCATATCAGCCTTGAGCCCTGAACAATCCAATTTACCATGGATGCCATTGTCAAAATGTGGGGAAGTGCTTAGTGAGTTTCTCCAGGATAAGTATTTCATGGGGAAAATATAAGGGCATATGATTTGGAAATGAGAGATTTTACCACTGGATTTTCTCATAATCTAATGACAAGGATATAAAGCTCATTGTAATGACCTAACTTGCAATTATTTATAGTTATAGTTACATAATAGGCAAATAATCATAAATATGGTAATAATTAGGTGCATACTAGGACTTAGCAAGGTAAAGTAGGATTAGTGCATGGATGAGAACTTACAAGTGTCATCGATGCAGGGAAACCTTATTTTAGTAATAAGGGAAATGGGCTTTTAAGGGGGGTGGAGTGGGGGGAGTGGTCCCCGTACATGCAGATTCTTGAGTTGCTGTTGGTGTTGATACTCGCTTCAACAGCACAACTGTAAGCCTAAACTTGGGTTCAAGTACATCTTCCTCTTATTTTCTTCATGGGGAGCTTTCTTTTCCCTTTATTCAATGAACTCAGTGCTTACACCTAATGCCACATACAGAACAGATGGATCATCCCCACAACATCATACAGAGTTGCCAGTCCCTCTTCTTCCTTCTTTCTGTTGCTAATCTTTCACTAACCACTTCATTGCACATTTTCCACGTTATTTTAATATGGATCAACTCTACACTCACACAGTTGACAGATCACTCCCACCCCCTCTTCCAATGTACTGTCCTAGCAGTCCAAGCTGTAGAATGCATTGTTGTACAACTAGCATAGGCACCAAAAGGGATTAGAAGAAAATTTGGATTCTAGACCTCAATGATTTTGCTTGTCAAATTACTATCAAATAAACATTCAGATTGCACTTAGAGTTAATAGATTCAAGGGTAAAACATTGACATCTGCGCCTAACCCCAATAGACTCGAGGTTATTTGTTTCTGCACTGTAACACTATCTAATAAACATTCTGTTCGCATCTAGAGTTAATTCATTCAAAGCTAAAAGCAATATAACATAATAAACATTTGCTTTGCACCAAGAGCTAATAGATTCAAGGTAAAAACATTCAGGTCAGCACCTAAAGATAATCTAATCAATTTAAAACATTGAGGTAATAGATTTTTGCACTTTCAAAATACTATATATTAAATATTAAGGTTGACACCTAGAGATATTAGATTCAATTTCTTTTTTCACAAATCAACCAACAAGCAAGGAGACCCAGGGGTCTCAACTCTCCCATTTGTTTTTTTTACTTGCCGGTGCTCTTTGATTGGCTCAGTAGCACATTCATCACATAAACAGACATGATAATACAGTGATCTTCCCTAGGTCTTTAAATCATTTCTGCAATTATTTCACTGGAAACTCACAGGAATGTGGTGGAAATTAAAAGGGACAGGTCGCTTAAAGTGAAAGAGAAGGGACATAAGATTAAGATAAGTTTATTAATATCTAACAGATGGTCAAGAAGGGGCATAAGGGGCAAAAGGGAATGATAGAAAATCTTCCCGAGGCACCCAACAACTGTTTAAAATTTGTGTTAGGTTATTAGTGTTTGAGATAGAAAAATAAAATTTTGAACTTTAATGCATAAAAATGAAACTCTAAATCAATGCTAGACACAGAACAGTACAGCTGTAATAAAATTAAAACATAATTTTCATCTCTTTCAACTTTAACACCCCTCAGTGATAACTGTGTTAAAGTTGGTCCTTGAGATAGGATCAAATTGCAAGGTACAGGAAATAGATCATGAACAGTAACAGTAGTACTATAAAAACAAGTTAATAAACAAAACTAATAAACAATAAGCAAAGTGGGTTTAGACCTTCCTTATACTCGGATATCTTTTTCAGATCAGACCTTGTCTTTGACGACAAGTCTCTAAGGAACAGTGGACATACCTAAGTGAGAGAAGATTGGTAACTATAAAACAAGGGTAGATAAGTACAGACCTCTAAGTGATAATCAAAACAGTCTAGAAGAGAGGACGAACCCACAAACCCTTGCTGCAATAATTTACAGACTTCAGGACAGTCCATCCAAATAGAAGCACCTTAGCAGCCTACAAGAGGTTACAACTTACAGCTCAGCTTCAAACTCAGTCCAAAGGTCACGGCCCACCGTACAGTCAACTAAAAGGTCATGTCCCAGCGAAGTCACCTTAGCAGCCTTCAAACAACCAACAGGAGGTCACTGCTTGGTTTAGCATCCCTCAAACAGTCAACAGGAGGCCACAACCTGCTTCAAACAGCCCGTAAAGGAGTCACACCCAGGTTAGCAGTCCATAGCAAGGTCACGGCCTGCTCAAGTAAGATCAGTCAGGTCACGTTTTAGCCCAGGCAACTCCAATAAGCTCATGGTTCAGTCTTGTTATCCCTCAAAGAGGTCACATCCAGCCTGGCAGTCCAATAGGAGGTCACGGCTCAGCTCCAAGAACAATACACATTGTACGGCCCAGCCCAAAAGGGCAGCATACAGGTCACGGCTCACTTAAACCAGCAGCAAGCGCAAGAAAGTCACAGATCAGTTCAAGCAGCAGGCTGATGAAGAATACAGCCTGCTCATAAAAGGTATCAGAGGCTTAGATGATAAACAATGATTGAACAGAGGCTTAGATGATAACGTGGCAGCCCTAGCAGGGCAAGATCAGCAGCAAAGACCCTAAATGTCAAGCACAAGTGCAGCAGCAAACCCTAGACATCAAGTACACGTGCAGAAGCAAACCCTAGACATCAAGTAGAGAAGCAGCAAACCCTTAGAGCAGTTAAGAATCGGATCTTCAATCCTCTCTTGTCAAGAAACACTTGAAGAATGAAGTTTTGGACTTATTTTATAGTCTTGATATGCCATCTAGAAGGGTCACTCACTAGCCTTAGCAGTTTTACAAATATCGCGATATATCACGATATATCGTGATGTTCCAACCTCGGCGATATTATCGCTAAAAATTGCCCGATATTTTTCGGCGATTTTTTGCCCGAAAAAATCGCGATGTTTATAAAAAAATCGCAAGTCGATGAGGAAACATCAACTGTCCGCGGGATGAGTTTTATATGCATGTTTTTGATATTTTTCATCCATCTTTTCAGCAGCGGATTAGTTTGACGGAGAGCTAGGGTATGAAAGATTGAATCTGCAGAGGAGAAAGAGCACCAGTTTGTACAAATGAGCACCAGGTATGAAAGATTATGGAAAAGAGAGAAATGCTACAATTTTAGTTTATTTAAATTAAAATATGTACAAGTGAAAAATGAGCCCATTTCTTTGTAGCTGACTATTATGGTTAACTGAGATTATTAAATGGTGTTTTTGGTTTCAGTCCTGTATTAGATTTTGGCTTTAGAGATTTCTTAAAAATTGAAATGAATGGAAACCAACAGTCTGTCCCTATTGACCAGGTGGGATGCAATGTGCATATTGTTAAAGATAGAGCAACATTGAGAGCCATTCTACGAGAGAATGGAGGCACCTAGTCAGTTACCGAGAGTTGATCAACTTAATTCAGTCTAGGACTGAAGCTCGGCCTGGGGCTTAGAGCCATTCTTTAAAAATGGAGGCACTTGGTCATTTACCAAGATGTTTGTAGCTGCGAGACCCCTTCTCGAGGAGAATGGTACCCTAGTCAATTAACTAGGGCAGAGGAAGACCCTAGAAGGTACCCTAGGGCCCCAAATAATCTCCTGGGTTCTTGACCTTGGACCAAGCAGGTTGATGCCATGGCAAAGTCCCTAACATATGGTTAGGGATCCTATATGTCTCTAGGGTATTCTGGTCTGGGACTAGACAGTTTCTTGGACACGATGTCCAAGTAGATCCTGCAGGTTGAGACAAAGACCTCCTGGTCTAGGACCAAGCAGTTCCTGTAGTTGCATCCCTGGTCAGTTAACCAAGTGGATCTTGGTCATGTTGACCAAAATGATGATGTGTGATGTCCTCTCTTCCAATCAATCATTGCTAGATTATTTCTCAAGGGGCTGACCACCCCTTGATGATGTCACTAGCAGCTAACCCTTAGGAGTAGTATTGAGGACCAGAGGATCACATCATCCAGTTTGGATCTTCCCCTTATACAGTGATGATAAAATATATGAAACAATGTACCTTGAAGAGAAAGAGAAAAGATTAAAGTCCTTGGTCCTATAGGTAAAAGGATTTGTTTGTCCACACCTTGCTCTTATGGGCATGAGGGTTGTCCTTTTATGACCCCCTTTGTTTGGCTTATGGTCCTGTTACCACCTAAGTTGTACTTAGTGGTTTTTTATCAAGTGAGCCTGGTGAACCGGACAAGGATAACTTGTTCAAACTTCAGAAGACCTTCAGTCTTGTTTCTGGGAAACTTTGTTGTACTATATCACATGTCCATACCCCCTTGGGGGAGTTGTAATAAATGTTCTAGCATGATAGTGTCTGTAAACGACTCGGTCTCTTAGACTTTATTTGTCAATCCGATCAGCCCAGGGTGTTTTTTCCCTAGGTTATTATTGGTTGTTGAATAAACCACTGATAATTTATGAGTTTTTCACTCAATACCTCCAAAGTTGGGGTGGTCGACTTGGCATTTAGGTTATTAGAGTCTATGTGTCAATGTATAAACATGCTAGGCATTCTGGTTGAGTCATATGAACATGTCTAAGTCCCCCTAGGTTTTTTTAATTTTTTAATTTTTTTAATTTTTTTCAGTGTTTTTTATTAAAATCTAATTTTTCCAAAACTTATGCTATTTTTTAATAGTTTAATTGGGAAAATTGGTTTTGTAATAAAAGTGGGCTCGGAGGTTGGATTCAGTCATGTAGGTGCTCATTTTCAAGCTAAGAGCACCTAGTAAACCTATAGACCCACTTTTTCCTAGTTTTGAGTGATTTTCCATCGCTCAGGTCAAAAAGCCCCAATAAATCATTTATTGATTATTTTAATTAATAAATTGATGAATAATGGAGCAAATCCAAAATCCTAGATCAGTGGATTCTCAGCCGATTTGATTAAAATCAGTTAGATCTGAACCAAATTGACTGGATCTGACAAATCCTTGACTGAAGGAGGTGATCTGGACAGATCCAGAGTTGAACTTCAGCATCCTTTATGGGGAATTGCGCCCTCTCTCTGTCCTCCACACGTGTGGGGTCTCCTAGAAGCTCTGTGGATTGATGTGTTAGTCCGTGGGTTGATATGTCAGCTCAATCAGCTCCCCGATTGACAAGTAGGCTCAGTGGAAGCTCAGTTCAGCTTCAGATCAGCATTAATGGACTCTCCTTCAGCTGCAGTGGTCTATCTCCTTGGGATTTGCGCCCCCCCTGGGCTGGATCTCCTTTTTTTTGTATAAATCAAGCTCAGATCACCTCTTCCAAGTTAGTTAGAACTGGGATTGAGGTGTTGTTACTCTTGTACTGTGTTATTGTTTGTTATTCTGGAATAAAGAAGATTTGGAGGCAAGATCTATGGTGTAATGCTCTTCATGTGTGGATGGTGATTGTCAAATGCTTATGAGGTATAATCTATGTTATTTATCATTGCTTTTGCTGGTTAATTGTTGGCCTTGAAGGAAAGAGCTCCCTCCTGTTAGGGTAAGAGTTTATTCTAGTTTGATTTATGCTCTTACTGTTTGCTTGTTTCAGATCTATTGGAGTTGCATGTATTTTTAGTTTAATTGCATGCTTTCCAATTATCTCTTCCAGCAGCACATATGTTTTAACCATCTGTTTGTGCAAGGATTTCTAAGTTGCAGGTGATCTCGCTTGTAGAAGAGGTTGAGTTGGTTTGCATCTTCCTCATCTTCAAGATCTTCTGAATGACATAGTCCCTCGGTGTTCCACCAAAGCAGACTCCAAAGCCCAACATTCCCAGGCTTCCAACACTCTTTCTCTCTCTTTCTCCTTCAAAAACTCAATTTTCTTACCTGGTTATTGTGTTCGAAAGCTTTGTTATCATTTGGATCTATTATATTAAAGTAAAATTTACATAGATATGCTATTTCAAAGCTCATAGTCTCAATCTCATTTCTGAAAAATATCATTAAGCATTCTAGATCTAGCATAAAGAAATCGTTCGTTTTGCATGGCAAGTTAAAGAAAATCAGTAGGTTGCATGCTCTAGATTTCCTTTTCTATTTTAAAAAAGATTAAATCCAGCAATCAGTGCATATTTCATTGGCTGAACAAATAGCAAGCCAAGATCCCAAGGAAAACTTGCTTTCCTTGGTTCCTTTTTCACATGTTTAGCTAGTTTTAACTTAGTTTTTTTTGGAGTTAAGATAAGCTGATCCAAAGGTACTCTTAAAGTGATTTTGGGCATATTTTATTCTAGCATGCTTGTTGGTTTTTAGCAGGTGTAACAGAAAAGAAAAAAAGTTGTTGTTCAAAAGTGGCCTCGGGAGCGTTCAAATCCCCCCAAGGGTCTCCCCTTTCACTAAAATTTAAAAATTTTGGAAAGTTGTAAGATCTTGGTTTCATCCCATATAAGGACCAAGAGGTTTCTGATATTTCAGTTTGCTGATATTGTAACCAATAATAATAAAAGAAAATCCTTTTTGAGTAGGCTCTTTCGAGCCCGCTCCCCATCCCCCCAGGGGGGGTTTGCTTCCGTTTCACTTTTTTGCATTCTTCCTTTTTTTCTGCTCTAGTTTAGTACTGACATGCAGGATTGTATACTTTGATAAAATTTTGCATTATTCCATATTTTAATTTCAAAAGTAATCATACTACTTACCCCACGACTTCCCGATTGACTCGCAAGGGGAAAGAGATGCGTGGTAGGACTAATTATAAAACCGGTGTTGTGTATCTTTGATTCCATTTTCATTAATTGTTTCGTTAGTCATAATAAAATCAACCCCTCCTTGATTCCCCGATTGAGGTCCACTTGGATCGAAAGAGGTTCCTGGAGGGTTTTCTTTTTAACAAGAACACCTATTTTAAAATTTACCAAAAATAACAGACTCTAGTGTGTATGCTCTGTACTTGGCTGCGGTTCGTCCGATCAGTCAAGCTGCATCAAAAGCACTTGAGTGACTAGAATAATTAGGATTCACTCTCCCCAAATTGACAAACCATCAGGAGAAAATCCAACGCCTCGATCAAACCATTACGGTGGCAAAATACCCAAAGGAAGCGGGAACTCCTGAAAAGTGACCTCGGGGCGCCGATCTCTGTTACACCTTCGGGTGCATTATGAACAACAGTCTTAGAGACTCTATTCAGCCCACATATTCCTTGCGGGTAGCCGTGACGATTTAGTTTTGGAGTCCCCCCTGGGTAGTTTTGGAGTCCCCCCTGGGTATATTTGGAGTCCCCTCACCTAAATTAAATTACTCATTTTCTTACATTAATTTAAAATTAACCAAGATACAATTGCACAACATTCATTCCAGCACTTGCAAGCACTCTTAATTGTTTTTCAACTCCATTTTCAAGGCACTGGTCAATTGTTTATTTCTTTCAATCTATATGTGATTGGGTGTCATTTTCGTTTACTTGTGATTATCTCATCATGTTATTTGTTGTTTACAATTGTTAAATCGAAACTCCTAAAAACCTTACTCTTTAATACCATCATCATACTAAATAATTTTGTCTTAGTAACTTAATAGGGTCTACCCCCCTTGGCTTCGTTAGGAGTTGAGCCTAAACGGAGGAGTCAAGAACAAGGTGATAGCCTTGACTCGAGATTTGCCCCTAAGGACACACCGAGTGGCTTGAAGATTTCTGCCACGTAACCCGGGTGTGTGAAAGGCGGCAACAAGTCCTTTATCTTATTTGGTCCTAGCACTCTTTTTGTGTGTACCTCTGGTATGATGACTTTTACTTTATGGTTTTTATTTTCGGACTATAGATACACTATCTGCAGCGTCCCTGACCCTTCGACCAACGAAGAGGAACGCTACCATGGCATTAACCATCCGGGCAAACGCCCCATGAACATGTATGTACATAAAAATGCTGAAACAAAATGCTTTGAACTAGAACATGCATACATGATTATTTATCATACAGCGGAAGCAAACACGCGTTCATAAAAGCATTCGACATGTTCATCATATTCATTAACAGTAATATAATTGCAGAAGTAAAATAGTCAAGAATACTTATCTTATGAAAGTTGTTCCGCAACCAGCTACGTCGCTGCAACGTCCCACCCAACCATAGGCCAGCGTGCTCCTTAATCTCTCAGCAACGCTGCCACCCCCGAGCTGGGCATGATTCCCCAAGGAATAAGGAACTAGCAGGCTTACACATAGCCAAGGATAACAAAACATGCCAAGCCAACACAGTTGGGTTTATTAGGCAAACAATGGATTAGCCAAGCCAATCACAGTTGGGTTTATCAAGCCATCTAGGAGTTGGGAAAGGCTAAATGCTAAGCTGGTGAGCCCATTACCGAGCTAAGAACACCTACACCAGAACTAGCCTGACTTCTAAGACACCCACACACACCCAACACAAGGAATCAGTCCCTTCTCTGCTACACAGTCCCTCAGGCCCTGACTTCCCTTCCAGTGCTATTCAGGGGTTGTGGAGAAGAAAGCCAGCCCTTTAGCTCTGTCTGTGTGGTGGTTTCCAAACACACCAGGTTTATTAAGCAAACCAAGCCCCCATCCCTGCTCCCAACACAATCCGAAGACTAACCATTACACGCATGCAATCAATCAAGCAGTTACAGCTTAGACAGGGAAAACGACTCTTGAGTCGTTCTTGGCCCTATCGTGGCCAAAACGACTCCAAAATAGCTTACAGCAGTCCCAAAACGTAAGGAAGACCACAGCAAACAAAAAGTAAGGGAGACCACAGCAAACCCGCAAATCTTGAGAAGAGCAGCAGCAACCACAAATCAAGGGGAGAACATCAGCCCCGATCTCAACATTGAAGTGCCGGGGAAATTACACGGCCATACCAGTCTGTAAGGGGAACATACACCCACACAATCCACAAAATCCGTATGGAAAACATGCACACACAGGACGTGAATGGCTTATTCACAAGGGAAAAATCGTGGGTGAAGAACGGCGGCCCCCAGCTTACTGCGTGAGTAACAACAACGCAAAACCCAGTGCATGAGAGAATATCTACACCAGATCCCAAATACGAATGGAAAACACACCAAATTCCTCTCTGTGGAAAATGTGAATGACAGGGGAAAACGGCTCCCTCCCTTGGCTGCGTGAGACCAAACAGGAAAGAAGCCTGTGCATGAGAATGAACAGAACTACCGTCCCTGCGTGAGGATGAACCGACAATGGAGAGAATGGCGTAGTAGAGAGAGTGGAGAGTCCGCATGGAGTGATGGCGGTGGTGGTTTTCCAAAACGTGAGGGTCAACCTACTGGTGGAGTGTGCGTGTGAGCAAGGACTGACAATCTTGCCACACTCCACTCCCCAGCCATAACTGCCTCAACTACTCTGCAGAGCATTAAAATGGTAGTTGGATAAGACAACAAAAGATGGGCAAATCAAACAGGGTTTAACAGCTGACACATGGCTTTTCCCCATAGGTTCAAGGTTTAATCATCCCCCCCCTTATCCTTAGGAAAATCATGCCCTTTTCATTATGGTTGCAGTGAGCATAGCTGGTTGGGTTCATTTAATTAAAGATGCATATTTACATGATGTTGAAACTAATATGTGCCGTATATCACGATATACCATCGGCAACGATTCCAATCGCCGAACATAACACAACCAAATCGATGGTGGGGCTTTTGCCTTTAGCTCTGCACCATGATTCATTACAATATATACATCATGTACATTTAATGCAACGGGGTCAAAACCGGGGTGTTACACTATCCTAAGTCAATTTTATTTTATGGTTTCATCATATAAGACCATTGGACCAATTTTTTGATGGTTTTATTTTGTACCATCTAATTTTATATTTTCCCTTTAGTACCCTAACTTAAGATTTGTCAAGTCTATAAATTTAAAAGGGTTGCATTTAAATGGTGTATCCCGATCTGATTCTTTGTCTGCCTTAAAAGGCCCACTGTTTGCTTGATCTCGTGGGCACCACCTGCTACGACTCCAGCGTGACCGTGTCTCCTTCTCTAGTGCGACTATGCTTCCATGTTCAGTTTGACTGCGCTCTCCTGCCTAGCGTGACCCCCTATCTCTTGCACCAACATGACTGTGCATCTCTGTCACCAGCGTGACTGTGCTCTTTGCACCAGCATGACTACGTGTCTCTGTCACCAGTGTGACTGTGCTCACCTTCCAGCGTGACTGTGTCTCTGCTCACCAGCGTGAATGGGTCCTCCGCTCAGCATGATTATTTCTCTGGCCTAGCGTGACCGTGTCTCTATCCGCTGCATGGTTGTTGTCTCCTTCAGCATGACTATGATTCTCTGCCTCAGTGTGACCGTGCGTAAGCTCCACGACCAACGTGACTATGTGTCTCACCATTCCAGCGTGATTATGTCTCTCACACAGCATGACTATTTGGGTCACTTGCCAATGTGACTGTGTGTCTCACCTTCCAACGTAATTGTGTCTCTCACCCAGCTTGATTGTGGGTCACTTGCCCACGTGACTGTGTGTCTCTCAGCCAACATGATTGTGTGTCTCTCAGCCAGCGTGACTGGGTGTCACTTTCCAACGTGACTGGGTGTCTCTCAGCCAACACGATTGTGTTTCTTGTTCAGCGTGACTATGTGTCTCTGCTGGGTACAATTGTGTGCTGGCATGACTGTGTCCTCACTGTTAGTGTGACTGTACTAGGCATGACTGTGTCCTCACTGTTAGTGTGAATATACTGGGCATGACTGTGTCTCTCTAAAGCCTGAAGTTTCTCTTCCTTTTGACTAAGAATCTGATGTTTGTATCCTTATTGCTATAACTCTCTTAAGCTCTCTCTCTCTCAAGGTACGTCATTTGTTCACCTAGGTGACTTGTACCTTCAGTGACAAGATCAAAACCTATAAGTGTCTGAGTATAAGGCTGATCTAAAACAATCCTAGATTAGTATTGTTACTGTTCTTTTACTATTGTTATTTCCTGAACATTATTATTGTTTTATCAGTTATAATATTGTTACTGTAAATGGCATTTGGTAAGTCATCTCAAGGACCAACTTTAACGCAGTGACCAGTGGAGTGTTAAAGTTGAAAGAGATGAAAATTATGTTTGAAGTTATTGCAGCAGTACTGTTCTGGATCTAACCTTATTGTTTTAGTTCTATTTATGAATTAAAGTATATATCAAACCCTAACCTAACCCGAATCTTTAACACATATTGGCCTATAAAATTGTTTATCTTAACCCATTAAAAGCTAACATTTTGTAAGAAATAAACAAATAAATATGTATTTCTGCACTCTTCATCGGATTAGACTTGCTGGATCTTCTGCCTCTTGGAGTACCTAATTCCAACAACACAGACTCAACTTGGGCAGTGATTTTACTTTTAAGTTTTAACGCACTTATTTTACAAAGTAGCCATTAGAGTGTTATTATAAATTGGTATGGATTGCTTTGCAATTTTTTTCTTCTATTGGAGCACTTTGTGTATGTGTATTCTAGTTCCTATAAGTATATTCTATGGTGCATTGAAGCATTCTCATTGTTAATTCAACCATCTAACATTTTCATCACATTTATAAAAGTTGCAGTGTACCTATTCGAGCAATCCGATACCATTTGAATAACATGCCAGCAGCTATCATTGTCTGTTTATTTTGTTAAACTAGTAGCAACAAGGAAGGTCTTCCTGCATGCAGAAGACTTAAATTAGGAAACCAACTGTATTTAATTTACTTTTCCTAAGTTTACTTTGGAAAATAAATTAAAGTGGCCTAAATTAACTTTAGTGAACCACTAGTTAAAGTGAAAGTGAAATTAGGGTTTTTGCTTTACCTAAAGTTATAAAAGAGAGATCAGTTGGTGGAGAGAACACACACTTATATTCCGACAGAGACAAGATACAGACAGTGAGAGAAAGTCAGATAGAGGATTTAGCTGAGAAGATGAAGGAGCGAGCAGCAGGATCGTCGAGCTTCGCACAGCTGGTTCGTACACTCACACAGGAGGGTGTTGAGGTTTAGCTGGGATTTGCCCAGTGATTCTGCCATGTAGCTGCATTCGCCAAGTTTGGGTGAATTTGCAGTGATTGTAAAAGTTGCATATTTTCTCATAATAAAATCTATATCTGACTGCTGCACCGGTTTTCCCATCTTGGGTTTTTTCGGGGGTTTCCATACCCAAAAAAATAGTGTCATTATTGTGATGTGATGTTGTGATTTATTTCTCAGTTTTATATTCCACTGCATACTGTAAAAGATATTCATGTGTGGTTATCAGTTGATATTTTGCATGCACTGTTTAGCCCTAGTTGAATATTAAAGGAAAATTTACATATTTAACATCAGTGGCAGATAGTAGAAATAGTAGGAAAACATCTTTGATGTCTGCTGCTATTGGAATTCTGTACAAGCTTGATCAACATCAAGTTGTGCTGTAGTTGGAGCAGATATATGGAATTTGTTGTGGTGCATGTATTCTGGTTCAACGTAGAAGTTGTTACTAATGCATTAAGAATGAATGTACCTATTGCCAGCCCCTAATTCTCATCCACAAGAACGGCCACAGTAACAGCTATGCCTGCATAGTGAAGTCTGCAGAAGTTATGGTAGTCCAGTTTAATCAGATTCAACAACACGGTCTAATTTTTTTATGTTATTAGTAAAGCTTATTTTTGATTGATCTGTGGGGAGTTACCCAATAAAATACCAAACCTACACTTACTTTAAGATGAGGAAAGAAAGACCCAGAACAACTGTTTCAGTTATGATCAAGTATTAGGAATGCCTTTACTGGAATATCCCCAGCAAAAGTTTCTGTTATAATTGATCAAGTATGATTAATGTTTTGGATGGAATATTCCCCAGCATAATTGTTTTCTGTTATAACTTATGATTAATCAATATTAACATTTACTGAAGCTTCCTGGAAGTGCCTATCCTGATTTGATCCATGTCCTCGATTTTAATTTACCATTATTTTCTCTTCTAAAATGCTCTTGGGGAAGGTTATCTAATATTAATGTGAAAACTGTTAAATGTTCTTAACCATGGTAGTCAGCTCTGCACTGAAATACAAAATCTAACCCTATGAAATTAAATCTTTCACCTAACTTAGATACAAATACAGCTGCACATACTGCTGGAAATCACTAAAGCAACACACTGTTACACATTCAGAAAATCTGCAACTTTGTTTATTCCTGAACTAGAAAAACAGTAAATTTCTACACAATCATAATAGTCACACCCATTCAATGGTCCCCTCAATCTCCTGATCTTGTCATTGCTTTTTTTCATGCATGGCAGATCTTGATGGATTAATGCATTTAAGCTCTTTTACATGGTTAGAATTGTAGCTACAGGGTTAGTTTATTGACCATGATTAAACATGCCATGTTTCTTTTCTGTTTAATTGTTTTTGCTATTATTGTACTACCCATTGCATGACAGAAAACAAAATTCGCCATTGGGAATATTTAACACAAAAGGCTAGGACAATCTTATTACATGAATAGCTTTGTCAATAAATCTAAACCTTGTTGCACCCCAAAATATTGATATAACCACTGATCTAATCAATGACCACCAATCTCAAAAATCAAATAAGAACGACTCCAGGGGTTATTTCTTGTGAACTCATGCAACGAAAAACTTCCGATTAAGCTTTCATCCTAGTCGAATATCAGAGTTCGACTTTGAAGTTGAGAACCATGCATTTTGGTTTTGCTCACCATAAATTTCCCAGTACACATCTTTTTTTATTATTATACTTGTCACTATGTACTAATAAATATTTTGTAACTCATATTTTGAGGAAAAACAAAGTATAAAAACAGTTAACATAAAAGTTTGTAATGGTAACTCATATTTTGGGGAAAAAGTATATTTTATTTATCTAAAAAATATAAGTTCAATTGTAGAAACACGGTCCATACAAAAATACACAAACCAAAAGCAATATTCTGGGATTGGGCTGCTGATGGCAACAATTATCATAAAAAGCCTCAAAGTCACATTTGTTGTTCCTAATCTCGAGTAAAAAATTGAAACTCTCGAGCAAGTCATTCTGATCTTACCACTTTGAATTTGTGGCACTCTCTATTTTAAGTCGATTATGCTGAACATTTAACTACCATTTGGATCAAGTCCAGAAGATTGGTTAATTGATGTTTCTGTAACATACAATATCTCCAAGCTCTTCGAATAAAAGGGCAAAGAAAGAAGAAATGTGATAAACAGGCTGACCTGGAAGAATACAGCCTCCCCATGATTGCAAACAGCACATCGCACAGTTTTAGTGCGCGGAAGTGTGGGGTCTGAAGCCACGTCTTGTAAAATCTGCGTGCGCTCACCGGCCGCATGCTGAATGAAGTTTTTGTAGACACAATTGGTGTCTGTAGTCTCCTGCAGAAAATCCCAACACCATCAGCAGGCCTTGCTTAAATGGTAAAAGGTGGGTCTTTCATCCCACAAAGGTTCAAATCCCCTAAATATGCGTGGATAGCTCATGCAAGGCAAATTTCGAGGAATAAATAACCCCCCACTGCACTCCAATGAGATATTTCTAGACTCTTGTAAGCTAGCTAATTTGCACAATAACACCCCAGAGGCAGGTTTGCTAACTGGAGAGGCAGGTTTCATAAATAAGCATATTATCCAAAAATATCAATAGTAGAATTTAATTCAATGTAAAACCTCTAAATTCTGGGCAGCCCACACCATAACCTAAAGTGAAAGTTTATGGGTAATAACTGACCTGATGATCGCAGTTACGGCAGGCATACAAGAGAATCTTCTGCTCTCTGTCTTCCTTTGGATACAGTATGTTGTTACTGCACAAATACAGTCAGAGGCTGGCCTATTATTACATTTCAGCATACACATATGTATTGCACGTTGATCCGAGCTGCTGCATGCATTATATGCTTGGTTTAAACAATAAAAAAGTGAAGGAGTAAAGTGGGTACCATTCTCTGCAAAACTTCATGGTACTCATGGTTGCTACTTGTGAATCTCTGTGAAAACCTCCGCAACGTTGTTATGATGGCCTGCTATTCTTCCTCTTCCTCGGCTGCCTTCCTATGCTAAAATGTCGAGAGTACCGAGTACCGTAGAACGTCGAAGTGATAGTTATAGACTAAAATGGTTAAAGGGCAGCCACGTATCTAATTCGCAATTGGTTAATTTGGAGGCACCCGATGCTTTATGTTATTGAAATACTAGTGGAAATGGCTATGAAATTAGCTACAAAATTTACCCCAAGCGTAACCTAATATTAGACCTCTATATTTTAGCTAAGTTCCTTACCTAACAGGAATATAATCAGCTGGTAAGGAGCCTCTTAAAAAAGTAAGGGCATGATTGATTTCACACCACGGAATGAATCGAGAAACTAGAAACGTTTCCAATATCGGCAGCAGCCCCCGCTGAAGCAATTGTATCAGCTCCGGTTACAGCGAATTTCTTTCTCAAGTCATGAGGTAGTCTGTAAGCAAGCTGTTAGAGAAGCTCCTCCGCATTAGTTCAAATTTAGGGCATGAAAAAAATCTTTTCGACGCCAAACTGTTTCAAGTCGCGATATTGAAAGCTTGAGAAATTCGAATTTATATGTGTGAAAAAAAAAAAATATATATATATATATATATATATATAATAAAAATTAAAATTTAGTTTGACTTAATTATATATATATGTGTGTGTGTGTGTGAGAGAAGTTGGTCTTCGAGTTAAATCCATGGTGCCTATACATTGTTATATAAGGGCACCCCATTGTTATATAAGGGCTTCACTTGATCACCATTGGGTTAGCTCTGGGGGTTTGTGAACCACACTTATATATGTGTGTGTGTCATAATAATTTAATTCATGTCATTATATTTTGATGGTGAATGTTTAATGAAATGATATGATGTTGTAGGTTGAGATGGAGACATAAATTTTGTAATAAGGGGCTATGGGACCCAAAAGGACTTTAGTTTACCAATTTCACATTTAAATGGGTCACATAATGATAAACGCTAAGAAAATAAGGTGTCATGGGGTTCATGAAGACACTTGGAAGCTTGTGGAGCCTTTGGATGACTAGATTTCCCCCACACTTGGCATGATCTTCATCCAAATTCGAACACATGGGTATTGTAATGCTATTGGAGGGTGATGTGGTGTCAAATAGCATATAATGAGCTAAGGAATTTGAATTGGTAAAGGACAGTAACTCTCGTGGAAGAGGGAGAGACTAGAAGACAATGTGTGTCACTTAGGAGATTCCATGAACTCTATGACAACAAATGATGAAAGATTATATGACAAGTATGCCAATTTCAGACCTAATTGCACAAATATGACAAATCTGACATGAAAGAGCTAAAAATAGCCACCAAGAGGTCGAATTTTGGAGTTAGAGGCAGCCATTTGAATTGGGGAAAGAATTGGAGAATGAAAAGTAAGACAAGTGTCATGAGAGTTACTAAACCACTAAGATGAGTTGGAGGAAGCCCATGGAGGGAAATTCGACCTTAGGAAGCCTCATGAATTTAATAAAAGGATGTCATGAGGAAGGAGAATGACTTTTGATCATTTGTTAATTGGCCTTTGGCGTTTTGGAAAGCTTTTGATTGTCCATTGCACGGTGAGTGTTCACTCTCCCTGCTTGTGAACCAATTTCGAGGGAGTTGGATTCCTTTCCAAGTTGGTTGATGGAGAGGCCATTAAGACCTCTCATTGGAGCTTAATGAAGGAGTTTTAGTTGCAGGTTGAAGGCCCATACAGTGAAATTCTCATCTATTCCTCTATTCTCTCATTCCTTTTTCTTCGTTTCCCCACACTCTCATATTGAGGATGCACTTGTTGGAGTAGTTGCTTTCGCTTTGCTGAGTATATTTGATTCCCAAGCTATGAAATAAGACATATGCCTCTATAATATCATGTCCATATGCTCTGTAAGTCGAAATATAAAAAATACATGTATGAAAGGTTTGCATTCCCATGCTCTTGAATGACTAGTTTTCATGTATTTGGCTTCCATTTTGGAAAGAGTTGCATAACATATTTTTATAAGCACATTTCTATGAGTTTTATGATGATGGGGAAGAAATATATGATGCATGGCTTTGTACTCTTATGTCCATATGCTTTGTAAGTCAAAATACCAGAAATCCATATGTGAAAGGCTTGCATTCCCATGAGCTCGAATGACTAGTTTTCATGTATTTGGCTTCCACTTTGAGAGAGTTGTATATCGATTTGTATGAAGGAAATTATATGATGTTTAATGTTGTTGGGGAAACCATTTGAATTATGTTTATGTTATTCATATTTCATGCCGTTATCTTAACCATTTAATCTACTTTTCATGAGTCAGAATCGAGCTATTAATACCATTTCCCCTTACGCAAATTCACTGAAAGTTACCATATAGATTTTGTGCCTCATAACTAGTTTTAAATTATTAATAACCAAGATTAAAGACAACCATTGATGCCTTATATTCATTCTCATACTCTTTTCTGAAAGTTGGGAGGGTCGTACTTGAGTTTGGAAGCCAATTTGGCTCTCACCCTTGGGGGAATTTGACCTCAATTTTCCTAGTAAAGTTTATCATTTTATTCTTAGCCCCAAATAAAGTTGTAGAAGCCTAAATTCAGATACAAAGTGTCCATAAACCACCTTGATATGTATAAGACTCACCATATCCTTGCTTTACAAATTCGAGACCATTTGGAGTCAGTTGGAACCCCCTAGAGTCATGACTAACAAAGCTCGAAATTGGCCAAAATTATGCAAACTTTAATAACATGTCAAATGGGTATTCTAGTTCGACCATTAAGTTCATGAGGTCTGTTAGGATGGTTTAAATCCCATAGGATCCCTCCACAAGAAATTTGGAAAGGTTCGGTGGTGTTGGGAACCAAACCTAGAAAGACTAGTTAAGCTTGAATTTGCCCAACTTGTAATTTTCTCCAAAATTCCCAGAAGGGACATTACAGTATAGCTCATTATTGTTTTGTTAGATAGGGATGATGATTTGATCTGAAAACAAGATCTTTGCTACTCTATGACGTTAACATGAATTGCATAAAGAGCATGAATGAAGCTCACAAATCCATAAGAAGAGAACCAAACAGCATAGACAATACGCACATAAAGACAACAAGTTGATAATGGAGTTCGTCCAGGATGGACTACGTCTCCGGGCCTGCTTCTCAATAGGAGGGCCGATCTATAATCTCAGCATGAAGGAAAAATACATGGCAATGATACAATGATACCTTGGCGACAATGTTCAGGAAGAGAATCGCTGCCCAAAACACAACAAGACTGCTTCCAGCAACTCTGAAGCCTGAAGACGGTGTAAAACGAGTATAAACACTCGTACCTTCCTCCCGCAGAGCTACGCAATCTCCCTTCTCTCCTTTAGCTACAAAGTCTCCACTCCAAAGCATGAGTGAGAAATGGAAAATGAATGGGTTTATATAGGTTGGCTTGCCCTTCTTCACATGACTCTCATGGATTCCTTTGGTTGCAACTAATTTGCCTATCTTGGCCTTGGTTACAACTTCTCCAAATTGGTTTTCATGTGGTTGGGCTTTTTTAATAAATAATAAACAAACATATTTAAAATACCCCTTTAAAATGGCATGCCCTTTTGGTTGGCTTTTAATATGGTTAAAAGCATATTATAACCATACAAACCCACTTTAGCACTTTAACCCAAAGTTTGTTATGTGGTGGTGCTCCCCCTATGGTTCTAAATACACATGCTATAATATTTTTGAACCCACTTTAAGCCCTTAACAAAAGTCTTAAAAAAAAAACACATGTTAAAAGAATGGCGCATCCCACGTGGTGGCTATGCCCATGGGAGGAGGGGAGCGGTGGTTGTAACCACCCTCCATTCGAATCACGTGGCTCGTGGTGGCGGTGTTGGTGCATACCATGTGTTAAAGAGTGGCGACATAAATCCATGGGTCGGGTCTTAACCCTGGCCCTTTCTTTGCCCGTTCAAACGTAGGTGCCACTTTAAAAGGATTGCTTCCCATTCTGTGACTAATAACCATGTAGTGGCCTATTGGCTAAAACGTTGTGCAACCAAACCGAAGGTTGCGGGGTCGAACCCCGCGGAGGCACATTAATTTTGCATTAGACATATTAACCAATCCCGTGCTGCCACATGGCAGCCTGAGATTGGTCCACCTCACGCCTAGTCAACATCCAGTCAACCGCCGAATCACTGCCGTACTGCCACGTCACCGTCAGTACGCCCAGTCAGCAGTATGCCAGCTCGGATCTGTACTGCCACGTGTCGCCTTGCGATTGGTCCATACACCTGCCATGTCACCTTGTCCGTACCGTATGGATGCCACCTGTCACCCTGTCAGTGGTGCCATGTCATCATGTTTGTACAATACGGATGCCACGTGTCACCCTGTCAATGGTGCCACGTGGCACCTCTTTTTGCCAATTTTCCCTGTTGACCTTATAGAACAAAACGCGATAAATTTCTCATACGGAGTCCGTTTGAGGTGAAACGAACGCCGTTGGAATCGTCTCGACGAGACCTTCGATTTGGTGCTGGTTTTGATGAGATTGGAGGAATTCAAAATTTTTTGTCTTATTGGATCCTCTTGGATCATGATTTTAAGAAAATCTTTCATAAATCTATTTGGTTTAGATGAGTTAACAAATTTTTTTAAAGGTGGTTCACCATTTTGTTAAAGGGCCACTCCACCAAGAAATGTGCCAACAATTGTTATTCTGAAGAATCAAGGTATTACCAGAATTACATAATATCAATCATTACATAAGGGCTCATAAGAGCATCATGTCACTTACGAGAATTGAACCTAGGTGGGGAGGGTAACAATCATTCCTCCCAACCACCCAAGCTACATCTAATGGACAAGTCAAGTTATCAAGATTGATAATGTTACAACTATTTTGAAATTGAGATTTAATATGAGGATATACACTCATTTTAAGAGAATGTTTTTAGTCCTCCACCTTATTAGTATCATAAATATGACATTGTGTGACATCTTAGGATTTGTCAGACACCTAGTTTCGCTATGAAGTTCATGATTTTTTCTTCGTATTTTAGTAATGTTGTTTTAATAAGCTAAATATAGCAGAAGGATATCTTTGATATTCTACATTGGAGTTGAGGATTTCTTTATTGTACACTATCATTAAAAAATATAGTTGATGATAAATGAATGGATGAGCTAAGCTCTGCATCTTCATGGCTAGTGTTTCTACCTTGGTCCACTGTCTGCTATCTTTTAATCAACATCATAGATTTCACTTTTGGATCTCCTAGTTCATGCCTTGGTTCCTCCTACTCTGGGAGATCTGTCACATATATGTCTTGACTACTTTTGAAGTCACTTTGGATGCTTTGAAGGTCACTTTCAACAGTATAAGATGCTCTTCCATGTGTTGGTAGGATGAGCGAAATGGATGAGCCCTACGCCTTTAAGGCACTCATCCATTCTTCCAAACCCAAACCCAGAGCACTCCCCACCAAAACATTTGTGAAGAAGCTTGATGAAATACCTTTGTTGGATCTCTCTCCCATGAATTTGTGCAGGAAAGCTCTCACTTTCTCTGAGAGAGCACCCATTTCCAAGTTTACTGGTCTTTGGCCTAGCCCAAAAATAGTGGATCTTTGGATTGCAGAGGATTGGTCCCCTAATTCGTAGTGACAGGTAACTCTCTTTGTTGTTGGTAGGGGATACGTTGTATCTATTTTCATGAACAAAGATGACAGAGATATATTTTTTCACTTAGGACCCTTCTTCATGGATTTAAGAAGAATGTTTTAACACCTTGATCCTTGAATTTTAACCCAGAAGTCGATATTACAATCACACCAATATGGGTAAGGTTGCCACACCTCCCTCTTCATCTTTGGGGGAAAAGTTCACTAATGAACATCGACAACAAGTTGGGTCATATTTTGGATAGCGTTGATCCAAAAGGGGGTCAATTCTCTTGTGCACAAATATGTGTGGAAATTAACTTGGAGAAAGAGCTACCAAAGGCTATAAAACTTAATGTTAAGGGTTAGAGTCACATTCAAAAGTTGGACTATGAGCAAATATCATTTAAATGTAGTGTTTGTCATGTATTTGGACACTTTGCCAAAAATTGTCCCAAACTAAAAGAAGACCAACAAGCTACAAAAGGCCTAGAAAGCAAAAGGACATAGTTCTAGACAATATCTAACCAACGTTCTAGACAGTAGAAAACTCAATGTTATAAAGCAAACAAACGGAGTTCCAGATAGTAGCAAATTCAATGCCAACAGGAATCCCTTCAGCAAGTAATAATAAATTTGAACCCCTTAAAGAAATGGAATATTCAGAGCAAAAAATAACAGGGGAAAAGAGTCTGATAAACCCTCCTCTTTTAGATCCATAAAAGTACGAAATGAGGGATTCAAATTTATCTCAACAACTTTTGGGAAAGAGAATAGCCTGAACAAGACTCTTCAGGCTGGCCCCGAAGGGCTATCCAAAATAGTTTCCAGTTATGAAGTCTCAAAGGACAAGGAAAATAAGAACTCCCTCCCTTCAATATGGTTCATTCTCCAAAAAAAACAGATGTCTCTCACCCCTCTCCTCCTCTCATGAGAGGAAGAAAGACAAATAAAGAAAGGCAAGAAAAAAAAGTTGAATCAAACATCATGTTGGGTTACCAAAATTTGATTGCATCCATTGTTTACAGGGGCTCTTGGAATCTCAACCAAGTAATAAATAATGTATTGCTTATGTATTTTGGTATGTTCTCAATTTGTTTGAATATACACTAGTAAATCAGATTTGAATTTTAAAATAAAATGTAAGTTGAACAATTGGGATTTGCTTCCCAAGAATGCTAGCAGGACGTTGATAGCACTACATGAGGTCATCAGCTTCCCTTCCTTTTGTTTCCCTTGTTTTTCAACTACTTCGAAGCCTCCTTTTTAATACAAAACCCCTCAATTCTTTTTGTTATAAATATATAGAAACGATTTCTTTAATGCACTTCAATTTTATCTTATTCTCAATTTGTTCATTGTGCCACAATTTTTCTTTAAGTTTAGATGTGATAATATTTGTAATGGTATCAATATTTTATAGAGTGGACTCATCTTTTATGTGTCAATGATTTAGACAATAATTAAGATATGTACGTCACCATCTCCTAACTTGCAACTGACTTTAACTAGAATTTGAAGCAATGCTAAGAAACTTGATATTTTCATGTTTGTTAACTTGTGCTTGTGCATTACATACCTAATCATAGTCATACTCTCAATGGGAATACCAAATTCTAAGAGGAGAATCCAATAGGTTGTATTATAAAATGCTTTCGGATTTTCTCAGTTTTCCTCCAAGGTTGTCTAGATATGTTGTAACTCCAAACTTCACATCCATATGGATAGGGTGTATTATAAAATGCTTTTTTACTTACCCAATTTTCCTCCAACATTCTCTAAATATATTGCAACCCCACAATTCACATCCTTACAAGATAATTGGAGGAGTAATTGTTTCAAAAAGGAATTTTTTCTTTCCTAGAACCAAAAATTTCTTGAGTTGCAATTGTTTTGAAGACTAAATTAGGTGTCCAATCCTCCATTAATCCTTTTCTCAATGACATAGTTTTAGTTAAGCTTATGATGAAGGTCACTGTAAGAAACTTGTATGAGTTAACTTCCTCTAAGTTGTTATTGTCAAACATAAAATTGTCATAAGTGGTTTTCTTGGATTCTATTATCATAACCTTTATCTTATCAATATTTATTTATTGTTAATTGGGTCTAGGCCAAGTGGTTGTGGGTGGAGTGTTATCCTCCCCGCCTAGGTTCTACTCTCGTAAGTGACATGATGAGCTCATAACGAGTGTATTATTATTGACTTGGCCTTGTTCCTTAAAGAATCTAGGGTTTACCATGGGTACCATCCTCAAAATGAGGGAAATTGCTCAAGGATTTGCGCTATATAATTGCTTAGAAAAATAAAAATAAGAAATCAATATTTTTTGATAAAAAATGATAGAACATGTCTCTTTGAAAACTCTTTGTTGCTTGTCAAGTTTAGAGGGGCACCTCACTGGAAAGAACAATATTTTCAATGTAAAAAGAAGGATGATGAGTATTCTAGAGAAAGTAGTGCCACCACAACTTGTTATAGTTATAGTTTTAGTGTTATAGTTATAATCAATTATTTTTAATGATATAGTTTTAGCTAAACTCACGATGAAGGTCAACTCCAAAAAACTTGTATGCGTTAACACTAAAATAATGTAAGTGGTCTTCTTGGATTTGATTATCATAACCTTTGTCTTGTTGATATTTACTAACAAAAAAAATGCTAGAACATATATCTGTGAGAATTCTTAGTTACTTGTCAAATTCAAAAAGTCACCTCGCTAGAAGAACAATATTGTCAATGTAAAGAAGGATGATGGTTATTCTAATGAAAATAGTGCCACCACAATTTGCTTCTTCTAAACATGCTTCTAACTTTTTAATATAAATGTAAAAAAATGTAGGGTACAAGGAAAATCTTGCTTAAACTCTATATGACAATTAATTTCCTTCAAGCAACCCTCGTTAATCCTAAACTAAGCAATAAGTTTCTCATACAACTTTATTGAAATAGCTCTCAACTCAATAAGAACCTCTAACACTTTTGATACATTCCCAAGGTAATTTCTAAGCACCATATCAAAAAAAATCCCAAAGTCAACAAAGCAACCTAAGAGATTGATCTTTTTATTTTGGAATTCCTTTATGATAATCCTAGGAGTAAGTGGTCCAAGTTGAATGATAGGTTATAAAAACTAACTTGGCCTTAACAATGTTTTCATGGCATTCTAACCACATTCTAATCTTATTTCCCAAAATAATTCTAAATAGCTTAACTAGAAGAGGACTTATCATATTGGTCCTATATTAGTTTCAAGAGTTACATTTTCACAACTTTTAAAAATTAGAACATTGAGGCTTTCAGACAAATTAGGAAAACATTGATTAATGAAATATTAAACAACTTATGAATGTGAACAGAAATAATAGTGCCTCCAGTTTTTAATAATTTGAGTTAACAACCCTTGATTTACTCATCTTTACCTTTTTGTTAGGCATGTAACCCCAAACTTAATGTCCTTTCAATTAACAACTATTAGAGGAAATTTCAATTTAAAATGGGCCTTCCAAAAATAATACAAATTCCATGTCATCATGTATTAGCCAATCAAAATGCTTTAAAATTTAAAAAGGGAGCACCTCTTAAACAAATTTTTAATATAAATTTGGGGATAGGTAGCATGAAAAAAACTATTATTTTTGTTCGTATTTTTGACATATCTCCTTGTGTTTTTTGCTCAAATTTCGATTGAGAGAGCTCGTTGGATGCGCAATTAAATTCCACATCCAACGAGTACCCACTCGGCATACTTTTGACAGGCCTTGGTACCCCAAAAATAAGAAATACATGAAAAAACGTGATGATGACATCATCATCACGTTTTTTCAGGTATTTCTTATTTTTGAGGTAGCAGGGCCCATAAAAAGAATGCCGAGTGGGTACTCGTTGGATGCGGAATTTAATTCCGCATCCAACGAGCTCTCCCGATTGAAATTTGAGTAAAAACATAGGGAGATATGTCGAAAATACGAACTAAAAAGTAGTTTTTGCATTTCTTCCTCCAAAATTAATAAATATTATTTTCTTATTTTAACTATTATTTTATTAATTTTCCTTAGGAGGCCCATTTTGAGTTGAAATTTCCTCTAATAGGCCTTTGCTTTGAAATAAGGGTTTGTTTAATGTCTTTTGAAAAGTGTTTCATAAAGCCTTTTAAGGTATGAAATCCAACCCCCATAGTAATGATATATTTCTCTTTCATTTTTCAAGTTAGAAATTGCCTCCATGATTTTTTTTATCAAATTAGACAAGTGTAAAAGCTTCTCTTGTTTCTAGTTATATAATTTTTGTTTTCCTTTTAATTAGTGCCATGTAACTAGTTATTGTTGACTAAATTGTCATTGATGCCAACAAGTGTGTCTTGGTGCCCCTTGAGGAGCCCCTGAGGGACAAGTAGTTGTCAATGTCAAAAGACACTTTTTGACCTTGTCCAAGCCCAAGTCTGAAGCCCTTGGATCCCTTGGGACAATAGCAAAATCCCTGTACACCCTTTAGTCTGTTTAAGTTCCCCTAAGTTGTTTCTATGGTTCCCCAACTGTTTCTTTTGCTCCTCATGCCCTCAACTTATGCCCTAATACCCTGGGAAGTATCCTTGGTGGGTTGAAGAAGTTGCAATGGGCCAAACGACCCATTTAGGGGTCATTTTTGTTTTAATGAGGTCATGGTACCCTAGGAGAAGTCTAGGCACCCCCACACTTGATGATTTAATCATATGGTGAAGTGTTGAGGGCCATGTAAGTGTTGATGAGGTAGGTGAGGTGGTCTTAGTGCTCAAGGGAGTCCTTGGACCCACACACTTGATTCCTTGATGGTCATGAGGATGGGATCTTGGCACTATGGTGCACCCTTGATAAGTAGAGGACACCCTTACATATGATGATGCCCATTACATGTTTACCTTAATTAGTATTGAAGCCCTTATTTGATGACCATTAAATGGTCCATAAAACCCTTACCTTCAAGTGTTGAATCTTAAAACAATTTAAAATTAATAAACTTTTTAAACTCTCCTTAATTCCTCCAACATTGACAATTTGTTTAACCCTCATGAAGTCGACCCCACATTGTTCAAACATTTTTAATAATTAATAAAACATTACACCTAGAAGTTGACCCTAAATTCCTTCTCCTCAACGCTTGGTTAGGTGTATTTATACACCAAAAGTGTCATAACCATACAAAAAAACAAATACATCATTTTTGGTAGTTTGAACTAAGGTTTTTCATTGGGATAAGAAAGAGAACTCGGTGGGAGAAAACCTATGAACATTTATGGGGATGCATCTTTTACAAGCTTCCACTTGTCCATCTCCTTTGCCACACTTCTGCTTGAACAGTTATGAGTTTGTTGGATGATTATCTTTCATACAATCCGAGTTTTGAAGCACTTCCACATAGTCCAAATTTTGGAGAATGAACAATACGAGTTTGTGGAGAGAAACTATGGTCCAAATCTTGCTTAAACAGTCCAAGAACTACCTTTTATTTAGACCTTTTATAGTTCGATTTTGAGATTTCAAGTCTGGGTTTACTACTGCTTACATTCCACAATTTGGGGTCATCTACAGTATAGTCTTGATTTTTTCTAAGGTTAAACACAACTCATGTTTGACGTCATCTACAGAAGGAATACATAGCCCCAAGTACATGCACTGATCAAGGTATGCATATATATTGAACAATAATAAGGCATGTACAATGAGTGTACAGTAACAAGAGTGTGAACAGTGATGTACATATAGTGGTATATTTATATGTATAGTAAAGTGTGAAGTTGTGATCTATGCCATGATGATGCATTCCTATACACTATGATGATGATGATCATGTGATGATGCATGCGACACTCTACACTCTACACTCTATGATGATAATGCATGTGATGATGATGTACACTCTGTTATGTTGCTGCACTCCTATGATATATACACTATGATAAATATGCATGTTATGGTGTGATGATGCTCTCCTATGCATTATGATGATGTATATTTGATGATGATGCATGCTTATACTCTATGACAATGCTAATTGATTAATGACTGTGTATGATGAGATGCACAAATAATGTACATGAACAATGTGTGAAATGACATACCAGTATACAGTGATGACTTGGTAGTGATAAAAGAGCAGAGGTTATCAGCAACAAGTTCAGTGATTGGTTTGACGAGTCCACAGGTTTGGTCCTCTATTTCTTCAGGGTGGTACGGTGATGCTAGGGCTCACAATCTTGTGAGTTAAGTTGTTGTAGCAGACGAAGCCTAAGGGGTTGTAGCCCTTTCCAGTTGTAGCTAGTAAAGTTGTATTAAATTTGTTTACCCTAGTTGTTGTTGGGTCAAATTTATTTAAAAAAAGGCTTATGTGGTTTTACCCCCATGACTTGGGTTTTCGCATCAAAAATTGTGTACTATGCATCTTGTTATTTTTATGTACATTGATGATATGATATGATTGGTGATTAGCAACTTGCTCTTGATTAAAAATTTATAATTGTGCAAATATTGATTCACCCCCCTCTCAGTATTTCAACAATTGGTATCAGAGCAGGTCCCTTCAAGAATAGTCTAGCTACTGGAAGGAAGTCATGGGAAAGTTTGCTAAACAAGGAAAAAGTGGATCACCCTTGTTTCATGGGACCAAATATGCATTATGGAGCATAAGAATGAGAGCCTATGTGGAAGCTCAAGGAATATAGTTATGGAAAAGTATCGAAAATGGGTACAAGGTACCAAAGACTGTACCAACAGATCCAGATGAGTTGACTCAATACAAAAACAATTCAAAAGCCAAAAATCACCATTTGGGTGCTATAAATGAATTTGTATTTGCCAAAGTGTTGAACTGCCCCTCTGCAAAGGAAATGTGGGACAGAATCCAAACCACATATGAAGGAGATAGTAAAGTCAATGAAGCCATACTTCAAATGTACAGAGGACAATTTGAGCATCTAAGGATGAATGAGGATGAAGACATCGCAACCTATATTCTTCGAGTTGATCAACTTGTGAATACCATCAGAGGTTTGGGTGAAGAAGTTGATGAGGCTGTAGTTGTTCGAAAAATTCTAAGGAATCTAGCTACTCCCAAAAAACCTTTTTATCATAGAAAGGTGCATACATATTTAGGATTAAAAGCTTTTCCCCAGTCTCGTTGTCTTCCAGTTCTGTTCCTAGAATCGATCCAAATTGTTTTACAGATATGTGTCTAATTGCTGGATTCCAAGCCATTATGGTTCCTCCAGAGTGACCTTCAGCATCACAACTCCCCATATCCCAATTCCCAGGGAATTCCTTAATTATATCCTCAGCCCTTCGGCCTTCAATCATGGTTTCTTGCGGTAGAAGCACTGATGGCTTTGTAGTGGCTAAAATCCGCTTCAAGGAATTTTTTTTGAGGTCGCCCATAGCCCTCTGATATTGAGAGAGAGGATTTTCATTTTATAACCCATACTAGGGATTTTCCTCTAAGCGCCCCTATGATAGTGGACTGTTTGCCTCATTTTACTTCTACTTCCACCTGCTTCTGGGATTTAGAAAGGAAGGTTTTTTCTGCCAAGTTGAGGTTTGTGGGCCAACCCTCCTGTGGACACACATTCTTCTTCTAACAATTTGTGTACTCTAGGACAAAGATTATAGTGTCTCTCCATGTTTTTTCCAGAAGTGATCGTTTTACAATTGACTACGCGGTTTTTTGTATCCTTGAACAAAACTGAGCAAACAGGGTTAGGGCTTGGTTTCTTAGCACAGTTACCTTTGGGTTCCTTTCCTAGCATCCTCTGCTTCGATCCACTTGCTCCTCCATTGTTGAGCTATCCCTTCCCTTTGCTGTCTATGTGGCCTTCTTTTGAGCTTGTTCCACTGTCCGTCCTTTCTGGATATTTCCAATATTCTCCTGATACGGTGTTGTTGCAACTGCAACCTTTTCCCAATTTTTTTTTAAAATTTTGGACCCTCCTTTTTATTTTATCTAGCCTGGGATTGTTTGGTTTTCCTGGAATCTATCATTCCTCTGCTGTAAATTTTGATCTTTTGAAGTTGAAGTAGGGTCAACTATTTTTCTCTCGTTTCGGGAGTTGAATGATCTAGCACATCCGTTTGTCTAGCCAATACAACAAATGACTGTGGGGTTTGTTTTATTTCTCAGAGATTAACATTTGATTCTTGATGATTTTTATCGCTGTCGGGAGTTTTTTGAAGTTTGAGCCGGGGCATTAGTCCTCTACGTCGCCAACGTTTCGAAAGGCAAACAGTGAATGTCCCGACGGACAATTCTGTTCTTGTCGATCCGTGACTTTTACCTTTTTTTATTTTATTATTTAAACTTTTTGACTTCTGATGATTTGTTTTTTATCGCTATCGAAATGAGTTTCAATAGTGGATCGGAGGACTTCTCCTCCACGTCGCCAACGTTTCGGAGGCAAATTGATAAGTGACGCGAAGAATAGTGCTTCTGATCGCTAATGCTATAGTGGTTAGTCTCTCCGATCGCTGATGACTTAGATGTCTAAGCTCCGATACCTTTCTAAGTCGCAATGATACATTTCTTTATCGCCAACACTACGAAGAGTATTGCGGTTTGAAGTTCCGATGCATTAGTGGTTAGAGTTTCCGATCGTCGATGCATTACAATCGCCAACACCATGGTAGCGCTTAGACTTGCATTGCCGACACTGCAGAAGCATTGAGGTTTGAGTCACCGACCCGTAGCGTGTAGAGTTTTCGACCACCGACGGTTTTATGGTTCGGGGGACTCGCAATTGGTTTGTTTCCCGCCATTGCGGCTGCCTATCAGAATATCCTCCTAACGTTTAGTGTTTTCAACTGCCAACCTTTAGCTTTTAGAGCTTCCGATCACCGACACTATGGAAATGTTAAGGTTTAAAATTCTGACCTTTAGCAGTTAGAGCTTCCGATCTCCGACGGACTTAAAGTTTTGTCGCGGAATCGTAGTTTGTTTGTTGTCCGCCATTGCGGATATAACTTGAACTATCCTCCCGATGTTTAGAGAAGTTAGTTGTCGATAGGGTTTTCCTGCCGACTGCACTGTGACCTCGTTGTTTGGGTTTTATTATTATCCGAAACCATGGTTTTCCCCGGTTAGGATTTTCCACGATGAGGAGCACAGTACAGAGTCTAGTGTTTTGGAGATTAGCAGTAGCGGCAATGTGGTTCCTGCTTTTATTGGAGGAGTTCGAGTTAGTTCAGATGTGACCTGGATTAAGATGAGGAATCTTTTCTATCAGGATTGTGATTTTTGTTACAGACAGTGGACTTAGAGGGTTTTAAGCACAACTTGCAGGATTTTCTTTCGCCTTTTCTTTTTCTTTTCATGCATTAATACTGTGTATAGTTCATTTTTCAGAATGCATATGGAAGAGGTAAATAGATTGACACAATTTTTTATTATTATTGTTTCACTTGGTAAAAGCTAAATGGTCTAAGAACATGCTATGTTTATGACATGGTGATTGCTGCAAAGGAGATATCTCTAAAAGACAAAATAAGAAGGCTCCAGTTGTTGAAGGAGATCCAGCAATTAAAGGATCTAGATGAACGAATTTTAAAGAATGCAGTGGCACATGCGGCTGTCAGTATTCATCTGTTAGAAGATCAGCTGCGTTTGAGTCCAGCAAGGATAGAAGGGTTCAGGAACCAGGCTACCAAGTATGAGATAAATATCAGTTTTCTTGAACCTTCTAATTTTGAAAGCATAATAGCGGAGGCCCAGGCATGTAAAAAGTTCATCAACGACCAAGCGAGCCCCTCTTCATAAAGTATTTTAAAAGATTTTTGTTTTAAAATGTATTATATTGTAAAAATCATAAGCACATAATACAAGACAAATTTTGGAACTGAAAGGTCAGGGGAGCCCAAAAGTCATCAAGGGGCAGCCCAAAGGTTTTGGTTTTTTGGATAAATAAAGGAGAGTTTAGATGTAGAGTGGAGGGCTTTCTGAAGCAATTTTTTAGAGTATATTGTAAGAAGAACTACTTCCTTTTGCAATAAAGAATTACAAGTTCTGCTCGAGAAAGTTTGGTGGAATGTTTCAAATGCTTTGCTATGGATCAGTTGAATGTGAACTATTTCATTTTTAGCTTATGTCCATTAACTGTGAGATCATTCTAACTCATTGAATTTTTGTTCATGTTATGAATGTCTTATAGTTTATTATGTGAAATTTCCACTGCGAGTAATGGAGGTTGTGATAAACAATAAACTATCTTGTTTTTCATATTTCTATTAATGTTCATGTGTTTTGAAATCGGTCACAGCTATCTGTAATTTTTCTTAATACATGCATAGAAATACATTACTCTTTGATAACTGATAATTTTTTGTTCCCTGGGGATAGGTTAGTTAGTTGTAGTTATTTTCTGGTTGTTTGTGATTTAGATGTGAGAGAGGTAAGATGAGAGGTAAGAACCTGAGCATCACATTGTGACACTTCTCGTTATCTCTATCAATTTTGCATTTTTAGATAGGCACTTGCACATCATAAATTAAACACAAAAAACTAAAAATATACATGGTGGACCGGGCCGTAATCGGTAAAACACTTTAATTTTTTACTTGACCTATGGTAGCCAGACCGTAATCCGGACGGATTCCCCATACCAAACAGTAATGGGATAGTTGGGAATGTTTATTGGGGAGAATCCCTAACTGTTGTTACCTACGATTTTCTAGGCCTCAACAGTTTTTGGCGCTAGAAGAAGGGCCACCAGTGCATGGTTGGCCGAGGAAGCTCACTTCCTCGAAATCACTCCATCGATGACAGTTCTGAAAGTAGTTTGTTTCACAAATCCACTCCTGAAGATAAACAGAAAGGGTATTTGTATCCTGTAGATAACGAAGTGGTTGATAATTTAAGAAGAATCACTAGGGAATATGCGGAAAAGATTGGTGGATTACCTATCATTTGTGTCTTACCTAGAAGAGAGTATCAGAAGAAAGATCACCCTAAATTAGAAGACTCAGTGTTGGTAGAAGATCTTGAAGAACTGGTAGAAGCAGCCTTACAAGAAGTTGACCAACCTTTGAATCAATTGGACCTAGATTCACCTTACTGTTCACCTTATCGGACCCCTATTCAATCACCACCTCATTCTCCACTCAGAATCATGGCTAATGTAAATGCAAACCAACCACCTCCACCACCTGCTTGGAGAGCTAGGTCACCTTTAAATTTGACACCTCCCTTGCATGATTTGCTTCAATGTTTTGACAAAATGTTACCCAAGTTTGAACCAGGTGAAGGAATTTTGGTAGATGATCATTTACAGAGTTTTTACTTGGCTATAGAAGGATTACGAAGGGGAGCATGAAGATGTAGTGTGTAGATTGTTTCCCCACACTCTGAAAGGAAAAGCAGCCTCATGGTATTTTGCACTTCCTGCAAATTCAATCACGGATTGGAACACATTTGAGAGAATGTTTAGAAGTAAATATGCAGTTCAGAAAACTCATGCAGCCTTAAGGAAGGGGTTATGTGCTCTAAAGAAAGAAAGAAAAGAAAAAGTACATGATTTTACTCAAAGATTTGCTGCTTACCTAAATAGTTTTATTGCAGTAAATAAGCCATCTGAAAATGCTCTGATAGAATACTATACCTCAGCCCTTGGGCCTGATCTAGCCATGTTTGCCAAGAGATGAGTGAGACCTACATTAGTAGAAACTTATGAAGAAGCTGAGAAGGTGGAGGCTGAGTTGGAAAGCATAGAAAATTATCCTATGTAGTCAGAAGAAAAGACTTTTGGAAGCAAGAAACCTCTATTACTGACTAAGCCTAAGGATGAGCGGCCACGAGATTTTGAAGGGACGTTGAAGATGATGCAAAAGTTATCCAACAGAGTGATAGATTTAGATAAGGATAAGGACGCTCACAAATCATATAAGCCTTATTATAAGAAAAGGGAAGAAAATAATCAACCTAAGCCTCCTCCACATAGCCCTGCAGCAATGAATTTAACTGATGTAGGCACGGATAATTTTTGTACTTTTCATCAACAACCTCATTCTGAGAAGAATCCCCCCCAATGTATAAATTCTATGACACTGTTAATGAATCAATTATTGGATTCCAAACTGACAGAAACTGGTAAGGAGGAAGAAAAATAAAATCAATCTACATAAAAACAAGAGGAGGATACTCTAGTTTTATGGGACTATGTCTCAATGTTTGATACAAAAGAAGAAGATTCTTTTAAACAAGAGGAAACATCAGAAACCAATGTGACAACAAGAAGTTAAAGCTTGTTAAAAGAAGACATGTCAATACTTCCTAAGATCAAGAAACTTCAAGAAAATATAAAGAAGATACAAAAGAACACTACAACTATTAAAATACTTGAATTTACCATTTCAAGTCAAAATTCGAAGAAAATTAACATGCTTGTTAAGCCAATTGAAGACAAGGTTGATAATGTCAAGAAGATTGGAATGCTTGATGAATGATGAGACTTTTAAAGAGCAATAATAGATGATGAAGAACATCAAGCAGAATTAAAATTTGGTAGTTTTATCCCTAAGGGAGTCAAAACCTTGGAACGAATGTTTGACTTAAACAACAAGTTCAGAAAACCAGCGAATGTCAAGACTCATAGCTCATCCTTGCAATTTGAGCTAATAAATTTGGGGACTGAAGCTGAACCTAGATATGTAAATTTGGGAAAGTGATGTTCTCCAGGCGAAAGGAGTAAGTTCATTAGTCTGTTCAAACAGTACAAAGATGTGTTTGCCTAGACATATGAAGAGCTTAAAACATATGACACAAAGATTATACAACATGTCATCCCGATTAGAGCTAGAGTCAAGCCTTACCAACAACCTTCGAGGAAGATGCATCCAAAGCTGGAACCTTTGATTTAGAGTGAAGTGAAAAAATTGTTGGATGCTAAAATTATATTCAAAGTAAGACATTCAGAATGGGTTTCAAATTTGGTGCCAGCAAGGAAAAAATCTGGAGAAATCAGGCTCTGTGTAGATTTCAGAAACCTCAATCGTGCGTAGGATAAAGATAACTATCCAGTCCCACCCATGGAACAAATATTGCAGATGGTTTTAGGTTTTGAATTATTTTCATTATTAGATGGATTCTCTGGCTATAATCAAGTATTAGTAGCTGAAGAGGATAGGCTTAAAACCACATTCATAACCAAGTGGGGAACTTTTGCTTATAGGAGAATGCCCTTTGGACTCATAAATGCTGGAGCTACTTTCCAGAGGGCCATGGATATAGCTTTCCGCAGTCTGATTGGCCATAGTGTTGTGGTATATCTCGATGATGTCACAATATTTTCAAAAAAGAGAGAGGAGCATGCATTCCATCTGAAACAAATTTTCGAGCGTTGTCGAAAATATGGTATTTCACTGAATCCTAAGAAATGTGTGTTTGCGGTCATAGAAGGAAAGTTACTAGGTCACGTTGTTTCTAAGAAATGGATCTCCATAGACCCAGAAAGGATTAAAGCCATAGAACAGATCCCTTTACCCCATAACAAAAAGGTATCCAATCATTCATGGGGACAGTTAATTTTGTGCGAAGGTTTGTACCAGATTTTGCTCAAATTGTCAAACCTTTGTAGCACATGGTTAAACAAAGTGTACAATTTAAATGGACTGATGTGGAAAAGAACACATTCAGTAAGATAAAAAAATCTATTGCTCATGCACCATCACTCAAAAGTCTGAATTTCGAAAAAGATTTTATCTTGTACACTTTTGCATCCGATGATTCATTGGCAGCGGTGCTTACACAGAAGGAGGATGGGGGAGATGAGCACCCCATATCATTTATGAGCATTGGTCTGTAGGGAGCTGAATTGAATTATCCAGCTGTTGATAAACAATATTATGCACTTTTCAAAGCGGTAAAGCAATTCAGGCCATACATACTTAAGAACTGTACTAAGGTAATAGTTCCACATCCAGCGGTAAGATCTCTTTTTGTACAAAAGGAATTAGGAGAAAGAAGAGGTACCTGGGTAACAGCCTTACAAGAATATGATCTTGATTTCAAACCAACATCCATAGTAAAAGGGCAAGGACTGTGTAAACTAATGGCTGAAGGTAAAGACAATGAAGAAAGAAGCTGGGACAATGAAGCTGAGTTACATATGGTGGATGTATGTCCTCTATACACAGCTCCAGATTCCTGGTACTGAGACCTAGTTCATTATCTTCAAGAAGGATATTTTCCAAAAAATTGGAATTCCAAACAACAAAGAGCATTACGTCTAAAATCAGCCTCATATCAGATCATTGATGGAGTATTATTCAGAAAAAATTATGACGGAGTTTTTCTCAGATGCTTAGAGCAAGAAGATGCAAAGAAGGTCATAATAGAATTGCATGATGGGCTTGCAGGAGGTCATTTTTCTAGAGATACAACAGCCCATAAGATTCTTAGAGCCGGGTATTATTGGCCTACACTGTTTAAAGATGCTCATGCTCATGTCAGAAAGTGTGATGTTTGTCAAAGAGGTGGTGGAAGACAAGCTAAAGCAGCAGGGCCTTTAAAACCAGTGATGATAACATAACCATTCGAACAATGGGGGATTGATATCATTGGAGAGATAAACCCAAATTCTTCCTTGCAGCACAAATACATTTTGATGGCAATTGACTACTTCACCAGATGGGTCGTGGCCATTCCTTTACACAAAGTGAATGAAGATGCGGTCATGGATTTCTTACAAGATCACATTATGACCAGGTTTGGGGTTCCAATTTCCCTAGTTTTTGATAATGCTACTTACTTTTCTTCTATTATATAACTGCATTTGCAAATGAAAGAGGAATCAAGTTGCATTATTCTGCAAACTATTACCCACAAGGAAATGGTTTGGCAGAATCTACAAATAAGAATTTGATTAGAATTCTAAAGAAAACCATGATAGAAAATCAGAGAAGTTGGCATTTAGCGTTACCTAATGCTCTTTGGGCTAATAGAGTCACACCCAAGAAGTCCTTAGGTGTGTCACCATACACTCTTGTTTACGGAAAATAAGCTATTCTTCCTCCCAACATTCTGTTACCATCTTCCATAATAGCTCAGGAATCTAGAGGTACCGATAACAAAATCCTACAGATTAGAATCTATAATCTTTTGAAGTCAGAAGAGTCTAGGTCCAAATCCAAAGAACGATTTAAGCATCAACAGGAAGTAGTGAAACGTTGGTTTGATAAGAATAAAGCTGGAAACAAGGAATTCAAAGTGGGAGATCTGGTTCTTAAGTGGGATCATCCACATGATGAAAAGGGGAAGCACACTAAGTTTCAACAGTTATGGGTAGGCCCTTTTCAAATTGTAGCCAAGCTTGGCCCCTCAACTTACAAGTTGCAAGATTTACAGGGGTGGGAAGAGAACTTACCAATTAATGGTTTAGTTCTCAAACATTATTTTTCTTGATTTTTATTTCTTGTTTATCTTGTACATAAATAATTTGGTTTGTTTTATTTTTGTTTTATTTTATTTTGTTTGTTTTTAGTTAGATTTTGATTGATTTTAATAAAAAAGCACAACTTTTGGTTGCATGGAGTTCATCAGAATTCCGGATTAACTAAAATCCTTGATTATACGACTGTGTACTATTGATTTATTTGAAAGAACTTCTTCTAGTTTAGCAGTTTTCCTAAATGGCTATGAACACATTGAAGTCCTACTTAATCCTTGTAAAATAACTCAATATCAAAAGGCCTTGAATACTATTTCGAGGTTCCATCCATCTCACATTAAAAATGTCTTCGGGGGTGACAGTAAAAGACCCATGGAGAGGAAGCATGGTAAAAAATATATTATATTTAAATGATCCCATGCCAGGAATTAAAAGCCAAAAGGAAAATAAGAGTCAAAATCTCCTAAGAAAATAAATATGTATCAAAACAAAGTACTGAACCATATTAGTACAAGATTGCCAAAGTTCTTCTCTGTCCGTGAGCTGAAAATTAAATACATCTCTCACACAAAAGGACACTATGGATAGAGGAGCTTGAATTAAAAATTTCAGAAAGAAGGCAAAAAGGAGGACTCAAAAGAAAGGACAAAAGTCCAAAAGCACAAAAGTGCAAAATGGCAAGAACAAACGAATATTTATATTTACCATATGTTACAATCCTGTGGTGTCCAAGCTGGGAGCTACCCGAAGACAGAGGTAAAAAATGAAACTCATATCCCTGGCCTCAAAAGAGTTATCTAGACTTTGAAATCTTGGTTTCCATTTTCCCTAAATTGGACTATCATTAATGATTAAAAGTACATACATCTGCCATTTGGGAAATCTAGACATCTAAAAGAACGTAGCATGTTGGTATTATCAAAACAGTCTGTTACTCAAAGAAGAAATTGCCCATAGATCTGTGTTCACTAGGTAGTCGCCAATTGTTGCAGCTGCAACCTTTTCCCAAATTTTGGACCCTCCTTTTTATTTTATCTAGCTTGGGATTGTATGGTTTCCTGGAATCTATCATTCCTCTGCTGTAAATTTTGATCTTTTGAAGTTGAAGTAGGGTCAACTGTTTTTCTCTCGTTTCGGGATTTGAATGATCTAGCACTTCCATTTGTCTAGCCAATACAACAAATGAATGTGGAGTTTGTTTCATTTCTCAGAGCTTAACGTTTGATTCTTGATGATTTTTATGTCGGGATTTTTTGAAGTTCAAGCCGGGGCATTAGTCCTCTACGTCGCCGATGTTTCGGAAGGCAAACAATGAACGTCCTGACGAACAATTCTGTTCTTGTCGATCCGTGACTTTTACCTTTTTTTTGTTTTATTATTTAAACCTTTTGACTGTCGATGATTTGTTTTTTATCGCTATCGGAATGAGTTTCAAGAGTGGATCGGAGGACTTCTCCTCCATGTCGTCGACATTTCAGAGGCAAATTGATAAGTGACCCGAAGAATAGTGCTTTCGATCGCCAATGCTATAGTGGTTAGTCTCTCCAATCGCGGATGACTTAGACGTCTAAGCTCTGATACCTTTTTAAGTCGGAATGATACATTTATTTATCACCGACACTACGAATAGTATTGTGGTTTGAAGTTTTGACTCATTAATGGTGAGAGTTTCCGATTGCCGATGCATAACAATTGCCAACACTGTGGCAGCGCTTAGACTTGCATCGTCGACACTGCGGAAGCATTGAGGTTTGAGTCGCCAACCCGTAGCGTGTAGAGTTTCTGACCGCCGATGGTTATGATTCGCGGGACCCGCAGTTGGTTTGTTGCCCGCTGTTGCGGCTGCCTATCAGACTATCCTCTTGACGTTTAGTGTTTTCAACTACTGACCTTTAGCTTTTAGAGCTTCTGATCACCGAAACTGTGAAAATGTTAAGGTTTAAAGTTCTGACCTTTAGCAATTAGAGCTTCTGATCTCCGACGGACTTAAAGTTTTATCGCGGAACCGTAGTTTGTTTGTTGTTCACCGTTGTGGCTGTAGCTTGAGCTATCCTCTCGACGTTTAGAGAAGTTAGTTGCCGATAGGGTTTTCCCACTGACTGCACTGTGACCTCATTGTTTGGGTTTTATTGTTATCCGAAACCATGATTTTCCCCAGTTAGGGTTTTCCATGATGAGGAGCACGGTACAGAGTCTAGTGTTTTGGAGATTAGCAGTAGCGGCAATGTGGTTCATGCTTTTATCAGACGAGTTCGAGTTAGTTCAGATGCGACCTGGATTAAGATGAGGAATATTTTCTATCAGGATTGTGATTTTGGTTACAGATAGTGGACTTAGAGGGTTTTAAGCACAATGTGTAGGATTTTTTTTTGCCTTGTCTTTTTCTTTTCATGCATTCATATTGTGTATAGTTCATTTTTCAGAATGCATATGGAAAAGGTAAATAGATTGATACAATTTTTGTTATTATTGTTTCACTTGGTAAAAGCTAAATGGTCTAAGAACATGCTATGTTTATGACAGAGTGATTGCTACAAAGGAGATATGTCTAAAAGACAAAAGAAGAAGGCTCCAGTTGTTGAAGGAGATCCAGCAGTTAAAGGATCTAGATGAACGAATTTTAAAGAATGCAGTGGCACATGCAGCTATGAGTATTCATCTTTTAGAAGATCAGCTGCGTCTGAGTCCAGCAAGGATAGAAGGGTTCAGGAATGAGGCTTCCAAATATGAGATAAATATCAGTTTTCTTGAACCTTCTGATTTTGAAAGCATAGTAGCGGAGGCCCAGTCATGGAAAAATTTCATCAACGACCAAGTAGGCCCCTCTTCATAAAGTATTTTAAAATATTTTTGTTTTGAAATGTATTATATTGTAAAAATTATAAGCACATACTACAAGACAAATTTTGGAACTGAAAGGTCAGGGGAGCCCCAAATTCATCAAAATTCATCAAGGGTCAGCCCAAAGGTTTTTCTTTTTTGGATAAATAGAGGAGAGTTTAGATGTAGAGTGGAGGGCTTTCCCAAGCAATTTTTGAGAGTATATTGTAAGAAGAACTACTTCCTTTTGCAATAAAGAATTACAAGTTCTGCTGGAGAAAGTTTGGTGGAATGTTTCAAATGCTCTGCTATGGATCAGTTGGATGTGAACTATTTCGTTTTCAGCTTATGTCCATTAACTGTGAGATCATTCTAACTCATTGAATTTCTGTTCATGTTATGAATGTCTTATAGTTTATTTTGTGAAATTTCCACTGTGAGTAATGAAGGTTGTCATAAACAATAAGCTATCTTGTTGTTCATATTTCTATTAATGTTCATGTGTTTTGAAATCGGTCACAACTATATGTAATTTTTCTTAATACATGCACATAAATACATTACTCTTTGATAACTGATAATTTTTTGCTCCCCGGGGATAAGTTAGTTAGTTGTAGTTATTTTCTAGTTGTTTGTGATTTAGATGCGAGAGAGGTAAGAACCTGCGCATCGTTCTGACACTCCTTGTTATCTCTATCAATTTTGCATTTTTAGATAGGCACTTGGACATCATAAATTAAACACAAAAAACTAAAAATATACACGGTGGACCGGGCCATAACCGGTAAAAAATTTTAATTTGTTACTTGACCTACAGTAGCCGGATTGTAAACTGGACGAATTCCCCATACCAAACAGTATTGGGCTAGTTGGGACGTTTATTGGTGAGAATCCCTAACTGTTGTTACCTACGATTTTCCAGGCCTCAACAGGTGTCCTTGAATTTTTCATGTTCGCCACCTTTTTCTGTTTTTTCTTCTTCCTGTAGACGCCCCTTTAATTCTGCACTCCCGTTTCCTTCTTCCGTTATCAAGGCTTTACCTCCTTCATGTTCACCACCTTCCAACTCCTCCTTATTCTTGTAGCTCTCTTCCGCACTTTGCTTCTTTCTTGTGTCGCATCTCCCATTTTCTGCACCATCCTGTGTACTCCTCTTATCCTTCGGCCTCGCGTCTATTTTGTCTGCTCCCTTCCGAACCCAAATTGTTTTGAAAAGGACTTCCTTCCTTGATTTTGGACAATCCATCTGTAAATGCCCTACTTCTCTGCACTCGAAGCAACAAAACAGGACCTTCCAATAGTCCAAGCGTCGGCACCACTGGCTTTCATCCATTCAGATTATCAGTTCCTCATATAAAGAATTCCTCAGGTCTATCTCTACTAGGATTTTTGCACACCTGCGATCAACCTTTGTTTCCTAATCATCTTCTAAGGCCACAAACTTTCCTAGTTTATTCCCTATCGCTTCCAAAAATTTTGCTTCCCAGAAAACCATAGGAAAACCAAGCAGGAACACCCATATCTACTTCTTGTTATGTGGTTCCTTCCTTGCCTCAAAATCAATTCGCCACTTCTGCAAGATGAGTTTGGATGGCCCCCAGCTCCAATTTATATCCAACAATTTTCTGGCATCCACTTCCTGTTTTAGCTTTAATAGGAACCATCTGCGTGGTAACAAATGAAGATCGGGTGAGTATCCCAGCTCTTCTTCCTAGTTCCTCTTTACCCATCCTTACATGGCTTCTTTACCTGGATTTTTACCGCAAAAATGACCATCCAGGGCTCGACTCAAACATTCTGGAATTTGTTTAATCTGGATGTCACGTCCCACTGTAAGTTCTGCTACTGTCTTCTACAAACGAATTCCTTTGTGTTTTCTTTGTTTCGCATTGCTTACGGGGGCAGGATTGTGGCTACTCATTTTTTTCCTGCATCATCATTTTCGGATCGGGTTTCACTTGCTAACTTCATCCTCTCCTGCGTCGTTGGACTGATCTCCATCTCGACTGTATTTCCTGACTGCTCCCGCGTGCAGTGTACTTCGTCCTAAGTACAAAAAATCACCACCTCCTTGTCCTCCGAATAATCCACTTCGTCCATCTCCATCTTGTCACGTGTCTTTCTTCTCCCTTCACTCACTTATGTTTTAACTCCTCCTCCCCCATCAATTTTTTAAAAATTCAGAGAGAAAAAAGATCACTCCTGCTGATTCTTGATTCCACCTTGGCTTTGCCTAAATCACCTTCCGCTCCTTCTGTCCTGCCGCAAAGCTCCATGGTGCCGCCCTCATATATATGTATGTATGTATGAATAAAAAAAATAAAATAACTTTAATTACCTAGATCACATTCCCATCAATTACATGGTTAGTTTCAGGTATATACTTTTTCAATAAAGACACATGAAACACATTATGTACTCTAATGCAAGCGGGTAGGGTCAACTCATAAGCAACAGGTCCTCTCTTAGCTAATACCTCAAAAGGTCCATAATATCTGGCAGCTAGCTTGGAGCAATTTCCCAAGTTTAAGGAACTCTTCTTGGGTCTGACTTTCAAGAACACATGATCCCCAACTTGAAACTGTCTAGTGGTCCTGTTCCAAATTGCATAACTTTTATGCCTTTCTTGAGCTACCTTTAGATTCTGCTTTATCTTAACCATTTGATCCTCCATATCCTTTAATAATTTTGGTCCAACAACGACTCTATCTGTTGGGTTATCCCAACTGATGGGAGTATTACACTTCCTTGCATACATGGCCTCGAAAGGAATCATCTTCAAAGAGGAATGATATCCATTATTATAAGAAAATTCCACCAAGTGTAAATAATATTCCCACTTGGATGGCTGATCCATCACATATATCCTTAACATATCTTCAATTACTTGGTTAACTCTTTTTGTTTGTCCATCTGTCTGAGGGTGGTATGTTGTACTCATGTTTAGAATTGTACCAAACCCTTCAAACAATCCTTTCCAAAAGTTAGAAGTAAATTTTGAATATCTGTTTGATACTATAGCCTTCGGAATACCATGCAATCTGGATACTTCTTTCATGTAAATACTTGCAATGTTAGCTGCTTTGTGAGTTGTCTTTACTGGAATGAAGTGTGCTGCCTTAGTCAACTTATCTACCACAACCATGATCGCATCATTTTTCAATTTCGTCTTAGGTAACTTGGTGATGAAATCCATCGTCACTACATCTCATTTCCATTCTGGTATAGGCAAGGGTCGCAACAACCCCGCTGGATGTCTATGCTCAACTTTAACTTTTTGACATTCCATGAACCTAACTATATATTCTGCAACATCATTCTTCATCCTTGGCCAATAGTATTGTTTCCTTACTGTTGCTATTATTTTCTAATAACCTGAATGTCTAGCATAAGGGACATCATGTGTTTCCTTCATAACCACCTTCCTTATATCTCCAACATCAGGCACATAAACTCTATCTCTGTGCATGAGTATCCCATTTTCTTTAAACTTATACTTATCAAATTTCTATGGAATTTTTTGTTGTTTCAACCCTTCTTTCACATGCTGATAAAGTTCATCAGTGTCACTGGCTTCAATGATCTTATCCTTTAAATCTGATGTGCTAGTGCCGATAACTGCTACATGCATCACATGCATCTTCCTACTAAGTGCATCAGCTACTTTATTTTATTTACCTTTGATATGCTTGATGTCAAATTCATATTCACATAATAAATCCATCCACCTCCTTTGTCTTGCATTCAAATTAGGCTGCTCAAACAAGTATTTTAACCCATCATGGTCAGTTCTCAACTCAAATTTTTTACCCATTAGATAATGTCTCCACATCCTCAAAGCATGGATGATAGCTGCAAGCTCTAAGTCATGGGTGGCATAGTTCTGCTCATGTTCCTTCAACTTTATAGATTCATAACTGATCACATGCCCATCCTACATTAACACTCCACCAATACCTTGCTTGCATGCATCTGTGCATACAACAAAGTTTCCTTAGGGGTCCGTGATTTTTAGCACTGGTGCACTGGTAATCATTTCCTTAAGTTTTTGAAAATTATCTTCACACTTAGAAGTCCAGTCAAACTTCAAACCTTTCTTTTGCAAAGAAGTGGTAAGGGGTATTTGTTTTTAACCATTGCTTTGTTCAATTGTCTATAATCTATGCAAAGTCTTAGAGTTCCATTTTTCTTCTTCACAAATAACACAGGAGCTCCCCAAGGTGAAACACTAGGTATTGTGTAACCTTTCTTTAGTAGCTCTTCTAACTGCATTTGTAATTCATTTAACTCCGGAGTACTCATTCTATAAGGTGCTTTAGGTGAAGGTACTGTTCCTGGCACCAAGTCGATAGAAAAATCAATGTCCCTCTTAGGAGGTATTCCTGACGGTTCTTGAAATATATCTGCAAAATTTTGTTGTATTGGATAATCCTACAACTTTGGATCTTTTTCTTCTTTTGATTATTTCACATGAATTGCATATAATTTGCATCCTTTTCTAATACATTTCTTCAATTGTAGAGCTATGATTAGCCTCAGGGATATGGGTCTAGGTATTCCTTTTATTGCCACTTGGTTCCCTTGTTCATCTAAACAAGTATAAGTTTTATTATGGCAATCCAAAACTGCATGGTATGCATCCAACCAATCCATGCCAATCAATACATCATATGAACCCAAGGGTATGATGTTTAAGTCTTCAAAGGTTTTCATTCCATTCATTTCAAAACGACAAACTTTTACAGATTCAGTGATTTTCCTCTTGGCTCCTGTAGCTAGCTGTACTAGACTTGTTGTTTCAAGTTTACTTTTCTTTAAATGAGATTTCTCAACAAGATTAGGTGAAATGTAACTATTGCTAGCTCCCGAATCAATCAAAATAGTTATGGTTTTATTAGCAATCTTACCTGCTACTTCAATCATTCAGGATTGGTGGTCAGCTTGCCTCCCATCTAGGGCTTCATAGATCCTTTGAACACTTCCACCTACATCTCCAACATTTGAAGCCACTTAAATGTTGTGAAGGTTATTTTTCTTACACGGGCACTGACTGGAAAAGTGATTTTCCTTACATATCCAACATTCCATAGGTGGTCTTTTCCCTGAAGTATCTTCCTTTGACTGTTGTTGTTGGTAAGAATTATTGTTTCTAAACGTTGAAGGCTGTAAACCTTCCTTTCTCTACTCCTACTTGTTATTCTTCATATCCTTCCAATTCTTTGGATATGGGGCCTTGCTCTTATTTTGTTAATATAAGTGTTTTTCCTTCCAGATGGCATCCTTAAGGTTCTTTGGTCTATCATAGTGGATTTTATCTCTATAAGATTCAGGAAGGCCACTTAGGAACCTTTGAATCTTTACCTTCTCATCTTTGATGAAGTCCACATAGTTCAAAAGTTCTAGAAACTTGTTCTCACAGGCCTCCATAGTCACGCTTCCCAACTTAAGCTCAAAGAATCCCTCCATCTTCTTGTCATAGTAGTGCTTAGAGAGGTAAGGCTTTCTAAAAGTATTTCTTAAACTTCCTCCAAGATATTTTGTCTTCATCGATGTCTTTCAACTTAACCAGTTGATCCCACCAGATAGTTGCTTTACCTTGCAGATGGTATATGGCTACTCTTTCCTCCATATTAAGTGTATACTGATGCAACTAGAAGAATTTCCTAAGTCCATGCTTCGACATCTTCTCCTTGCTTTACTTCTCCATCAAAAGTTGGGGGCTTGATTCTTCTCAACTCTCCTACTAGTTCATCCCGGCTAAACCTCCTCTTCTTATATCTCACCGAATATCTTTTAGGACTGCTCTTTGTACTGCTTGATACATACCCCTTCTTTCTCTCTGAGTGATAAGGTCTCCTTGAAGATGATATAGACGTCACATAACCTCTTTTATGACTCTTTTCAGCAGATATTTGGATGGTCTTTAATGATTTTATATCATTCATAATCTACTCTTGGATATGAATTATTCTTTCATTATCCTCTCTACACTTCCTCACTGAATCCTCCAAGCTTAATGGTTCACTGCTCATCTTATGTCTGGTTGACCTTCTTCCCTCAACAAACTCCTCTTTAGGACTATATGGTCTTCGTCCTTCCTCAATATCCATCCCCAATCTCTGACTTCCTACTGTTGAAATTTTACTTGTTGAATACTTAGTCTTCACAGGTTTGATTAAAATATCAGTTGTAGTAGTCACATCGCTTGCTCAATTAATCATTAGGAACTGCAATGTGTTCATTAATAACATTCTGTTAGTAGACTACACATTCGTATAAGTTCATTATCATTAAAAAACCACTTTTCTTCTTGTTTATAAAGTAACTAGCCAACATTTCTAAGTTACAATCTACTTAGTTGGACAAGGGGCGGGGTAGAAATCCTTCCAAGATTTCTCCTTACTGAATATCTTCAGGTCCATACCCATCCCAATATAATAGTTTAATTAACTAACTCACATGTGAAATTATATTAAGGTGCATTCATCCAAGCTCTCTAATGCAAGTGCATGCGTACAAGGTGACTTGAAACTTCGCAGAAGGCCCAACAGCCACAGTGTTGAAACCTTAAGCTCTGATACCACTTGTGATGTCCCCAAACCTTGAGATAAGGCCAAAGGTGCTAAATTAAGACTAACTAAGGTTTAAGAACAATGGATATAGATAAGTTACTATTGATTTGACTAACCATTCACCCAAATAAATTAAATTATGGAGATTTAATTATAACTAAAGTTTGCAGCACTTAATTATTTAATTACGCCACTTAATTAAATAATTAATTGTGACACTCGATCAATAATTTCCAAAGTGCAAGCTAAAGGTCATAATTGAAACAAGAACATCTATAATACATGATAAACATCATATTCGTTGTGAATAACTAACTTCTGTATTTTGGGTTTGTTTGATAGCATAGTTTATAAATAGCCAAGTATTGATGTCATTGATTATTTGAAAATTAATCTACTTTTTCGGTGTTATTATGTGTGTGCTGTTAGTCACCATAAAAATTAAGGAAAAACACATATCATGGAGCATACATAGGCTGCATTCTATAGCCACACCAAAACCATAGCAAACAAGAACACCAGCTACAACTACAACCCTCAATATCAGCTCCCAATGACTGTCCCCTACAGTCATCTCCCACTAATAAAAATTAGATCGTATGGCTGCCACCCTCCAGCCATCGATTACTTTTACATATAGAATACCTCTCTCATTCTCAGATATGCTACTAAGAACAATTATGCAACCAAATTATTTACAATAAAATGACAGGTGCATTCATCTTGACACCAGAAAGCTATTGGACCAAAACAAAGATATATTGATCATCCAAAAAGCTATTAGACCAAAACAAAGATATCTTGGTCATCCGAAAAGCTTTTTCAATGAAACGAAAGGTGTTGTTTACTGGAAATGCTGCTCCAGATGCAATGGAATAGGTCTCAAAACCTAGAAATGAGCATAGATGGTCGAAAGAGATCATATGGTTGCGCCCTTCTCAATAAAATGGAGTCAAAATTACAATTTCTGGTTATGAAGAAGAAGAATAGAAAGAAGGTAACAAGAATAGAAAATAATTCCATGAGATTCATCCTTCCTCCATGCAGATCTTGAGATTCAATACATGAACACTCAAACAACCAATCAGCCATCATTGCACATATACCAAATAAAATAATGTAATGAAAACACAACATAAGAGAAATACTTATCTCAAAATATAAGCAACTGGCTGCAGCAGGACAACTACCTCTTTCGAGAGATACACTGCTTCCCACTACTACTTTCTTGTTCGTCTCCACTGCCTATGGGATGTGACCTAGCTCACCATTCCCATTTCCTGGCTTCCTATGTGAGAACCTGAACTAGTAGAGTGATATAATGGAAGCAAAGGGAACAAATAGACTCCCTCTAAGTCTCAACACACTCTCAATAATTTTAACCTTCCCAACATGGATAGATAGCATAAATCACATGGTCTAAAGCTCAAGATTAAGTTCAACAAGGAGATGACATATGGATTTATAGTATAAGGAGGACCATTCTAACCCAAATGGATCAACCCAAATTAGAGATAAGTAAGGTTTAAACTTCATCATGGAGAATTAACTTGAATTAGTGGAGTGGTGGCTTAGTGAAAAGATTCCCTTTCCCGAATTAGCACCATGAGGAGGAGTTACCCAAAAACTGAGTGGAGCCATGAAGAGCACATGGAGGCACACTAATGCACAAAGGGGGTTACAAAACATAAAGGAGGTCGAAATAGGTGAGAGAGGGCATCCAATGGGGTCATAAATATCACAAAAGCACTAAAATAGGATCATCAATGCATGGTGTAATAGTGGAAGCTAGAAAATAGCATACAGTCCTAAAAACTAGGAAAGGGCTCATAAATGACCATAAACACATAAATATGAGGGAATATTTCCCCAAGGAGGGATCCTTGTGCAATATGGGCCCACTAAGGTGTGCACAATATGCAAAAATATCTCCATAGTCCATAATTATTGAGAATAGGGTTCGTTGTACAAGGTTTGGGTGACGAACATTATTAATCTCACCAAGGTGCAAATATGAATTGGGATGGACAAAGTTAAGTCAACAATAAGTTATAAGGTGCTAGGGATTTCCCCATTCCCCCTCACTTTGTGAAATCCATGGTCCCCCATACTGTTTTAGTTTCCTTTGCTGAGCCAGTTGTTTATTTAATCAATCATCAACAACATTCAAAGATAACAAAGATTCTAGTAATAACATTAACATTAATAATAACTCCAAAGTGCAATGTCATGTTATCAAACATTAATAATAAGTCCTTAATTAAAATCATCATGAAAAGGAGAAAAACTCCACAATCATATAAAATATCATAAGTCCATAATGCAAGAGAACATAAGTCACATGAAGGATCATAAGTCCGGGGCTTAACAACTAGGGTTTTACATTTACTCCCCTAGTTGATCATTTAAGTATAATTTAGGGAGTTCATCAACAATTATATTGTTGTAATTCTTTGGCTCACCACTATTTGGAATCATCGTCAGGAAAAGGATAAAGTATTTGAGGAAGAAACCACTATTAGAATGGGGATTTGATGTAAAGGAAGAAGGAACTTGAGTTCTTGGGTGTTTATTTTTGTAGTGGTTCTTTGTTATGCATTTAGTAGTTTATTTTAAAAAATCTGCATTGATGTAGACATAAGGTAGGAAAAATTTTACAAAAAACAATTAACCCCAATGCAGTACATGCATAGAATAATGGGGAAAAAAATGAGAGAGAATTCCCAAAGACAATTGAAAAAGAGAAATAATTTCTTGAAAGTTTTTTCAAAGAAGATACCAAGGAAAGAGAGCCATCCAAGGGACTAGAAAGAAGTGTTGCGAAATTAAAAATATTTGAATCCTCTTCATCCTCATCTTTGGGATTTTTTTCTTTGTTTACTATGGTTGAAGGAAGAGGAAAAAAAGGACCAGAGATGTTTGAGTTTCCCATTTTGGAAACTATGGAAAAAGTAAGGATGAAAAATATAAACCCAACAATCTTTCCTCACTTTCATGAGATGACTACAGAAGATCCTGATACTTTCCTTTCTGAATTCTAAGTCCTTTGTAGATGCTATGACTATGAGTATAATGTTGATAAGCTTTATGGTTTCCTTCCACTCTAAAGGACGCAACACCAATGGTTAATGGGCCTTGATGGAAATAACATTCACAATTGGGAACACATGAATAACTTATTCACCAAGAAGTAAAGGGAATCTTTCAAAGCAAGAGATACCAAAGATGAAACCTTTTGAATGACTTAGGGAGAAGATGAGTCCTTTATGTTGAGAGATTTCACTTCAATTATAAGAGATCCACCAACTATAGAATAGATGAAAATTCCCAATACTCCTGAAGGGGGTAAGAGATGAATGGATAGAAGAATAAAATATAATAGTAGGAGGAGATATCTCCAAGTGCTCTTATAATGAAATAAGGGATTATTATCAACATCGATCAGATTTACCATAGTCTCCATGATGTATTGTCAATTTTTTGGACCCAAACCATGGTTCATCATTGGGACAAGAATCCAAGGAAAAATAATCCAATTTACTCAAAAATTACTTAAGTAGAATACTAAGATTGACATCTTTTTCTTGAGCATGTGACTCTTTGTATTTCTCCTTAATAACAACTATACTTTTGAAGACCTACTAAATTGCATAGATTTTTATGTAAGAGATATTGGTGCACATTAGAATATTTCAACTTGTAGAATCCTTTTAACATAGAGCTAACTTTCTACCATTCATGCACATCTATCCAACCACATTGTACTTGTATATGAGGCTTTGTTATTTCTCTGCTCCAACATTTATGATGATTGCGATTCGTAAAACTACAAATATTGCAAGAGTGTGAGTTCCAACATTTTTCTTATACATGTCATGCTCTGCCATAACAACTACAACATTGTTCATGATATTTCTCTTGGTTCGTTGCACTATTAATTGTAGATAATTCCTTGTATGTTGATGTTTGTTCTTTCACAAAATTTGATGTTTCCATTGTTTGTGTTTCCTTCATAACCAATGCCTAGCCTTATACATATATTTATGGGATTATGGATGTCTTGCCCATTCTTGCATAAACCTTTTCCATCAAAACCCATTTTTTTCATGATTTTGGCTCCAATTTCCTTTGCACGCCTTTCAAAATAACCAATTTCATCATATCCAGTATGACTTTCACCTTCATAGATATCACTAGAATCATCATTCTCAATATGAGTTTCAACTTGAGAGATATAACTATAATCATTTTGTTGAGTCTCATAGCATGAGAGAGACACATGTACATCACCAAATAAATCACATGAACTAGTAAGGTTTGGAAGTAAATTGCTTGTGTCGTAGTTTGCATCACACATTACTTTTTCCTGGTTCAAAATTTCACTTCATTTTCTGGTGCCAACAATACATTTTCCTTTGGTAGTGACTCTTGTTGCAATGATTTTATCATTTTATTTTTCTTATAATGAAGTTTTAAGAGATGATTTATCCATTCATCTGACAATGCCAACTTTTCTTCTAGATCACTCATGTGTTTTTAGGGAAATCAACAAATTCTTTTAAAAACCTGCCCTTTATTGAATTGTCTAGTTTATTTTGTTTATGTAGCTTGCCAATTTCATGGAGAGCGTCTTCAAGATCTTGTTGAAGAAGTTTCATTTCATGGTTATCATTTTGTAGTCATTTTTCTCCTTTCCCCATTATGAAGTGTCGATTGAATCATTCTCGCTTGTTAAGAAAATCAACACAACAAATCAGGTTTCAAGTACAATCAATCATGTACCTGTCTTTCAATTACAACAATGATAGGGGTGTCAAGTACCATTAATCATGCACCCCTTTTCAATGACATGAAACCAATTTACAACTCGTGATACATTCTAAATGACTCTTGACATGGATTTAATTTGGTTCTCAACTCCTTACACCTTGACTTCAAATTTGCATTCCCACTCTTAACTTGACTTGATTGTATTTTTTTAAACCAACAATAAAAAAATTCAAAACATGAACTTTGAATGATTCACTTACTACTTACAATGCAATAGCAATAGCAATAGCAATACCAATAATCTTGAATTGAATTTTTTTTATTTTCTTTTACTTTAGTGACATGAATTCAACTTTGACATTGGACTTGTTAAACTTTTGACTAAGGCACAAAGGACATCTTAATAACTTAAAACACAAAAAGACCCTTTACAACACTTTCCTTGCATTAGCTATTCAACATATCTCCTAAGAAAGGGAGGCCATTTTCATGTTACACCTCTAACATCTTTCTTTCCAAACTCTATTTTATATATATTTGTTTCTTTATAAACTTTTAAATGTGCCATACGTGTCCAAAATACCTCACGTCATGCTTTAATATGATAGAATGTAGGGAAATGCAACCCTGGAATATGAAATCGACCATTTGGATTGGATAAACTATACATTGGAGCTATCTTCAATATATTTATTGTAAGTAGCAAACCTAACAGTGTAGTAAATGAACCCTTTGATTCCCAAAGTTTGTTGATCCACCATAAATTAGTGCGAATCCATATAAAAAATAAGAAAATGCCCTTTTGACAACATTAGTCTATGCACAGTGCTTTTCTATTAGGCGCTCAACTCTCTTGGGAGTCGAGTGGATCAAAGAATACACAATATTTTTCCCTTAAACATTGGTCTCTTTGTAGCTAACAAGAAAGAGAACTTTACAATGTTTTGCAAAACTAGTATGGGGACACCCACATGGCAGGATTTGTTGTGATGATCAAACATGAAAATTGGAATGGGTGGTCATTGTTTCCATTATGATGATGACTACATCAACTATATATCGCTTTAGAAAATTGCTTCTTGCATAGAGTTAACCAACTATATCAACAACAAAATGCTTTGGAAAAACACTTCTTGTTCATATCCAACTTATTACATCAACTATAAATCAGTTTGGAAAGACATTTCTTGCATAGAATCTGTGGGGGGGTATATCTTCCCAGTTTGGAAACCCAGTTGAGGAAGCCACCCAATTCAATTATGGTGCAGGTTTCACCAAGCCTACAAAGGATATGGATTCAAGCCTTGTTTTTTATTCATATTTTTACAACTATATGAGTTTCCTGAGCTCTGACACAACATTTTGGGAATTTGGGTAGCCAAACTATTAAATAATCACATAACATTAGTCCATAATAACACCAAATTATTGCAAACCTCACATTTTACTAATCTATAATTTATCTCCTGTTACAATATAGTACAATGAGGTCCCTTCTATAAGAATAGGTGACTAAAACAAGATTTCCAATTTAGAACTTTGGTTTAACCACCTCCACAATATATTCCCTGAATATCTCGTTAAATCTCTCAACTAATTTTACTATATCTTCATCCCTAACATTCTTCATTGTCTCATCTTCAATTCATATGTAAACTTTTGTTCATTATATACATCATTGCATTTTATGTTACAACGATTAAATATCACAAGTATGAATTATTCCTTCAGCCTTTAAAACAAGTATTTTCCTTAATACTTTATTAATTTTGGATCTTTCAACATCAAGAACTCATATTCCCATCTCACCTCTTCTATTGACAAGTTCTTCCACTTGATTAGTACCCAGTAATTGCTCCATTTTGTAGTTTCTTTATCCTTGTGTCGAGGATTATTTTAGGTTTTGGTATCAATTTCCATTCTTCATCAATATTTAGCAAAATAGTCTAGACTGGGATCTTGTCATCATTTACGTTTTCTTAGGCAAGAAACATGGCAGACTAGATGTACACGTGCAGATGGAGGCACCTCCAATTTGTAATCCATACTTCCAATCCTTTGTAACACCTTATAGGGACCATAACACTTAGGTTCTAATTTATTGTCCTTCTTTTGTTACTTGAGGGATATATGTTTGTATGGTTGTAGCCTAAAAAATACCCAATCCCCTACTTCAAATTTCCTTTCATAATGATGTTGATCTACTTTTTTTTCATCTTAGTTTGTGCTATAGCTAAGTTATCAAGTTTTAATAGTTGGAGAAAATCTTGTAGGTACTCTTTGTGATCCTTTGTTGCTTGAACCTTAGCTTTATCTTTTAAGGATGATGTGATGGACAGAAATTGATAGCCATAAAGTGCTAGAAATGGAGACATTTTTGAAGAAGTATGGAAGGACATGTTGTACCATCATTTTGCTAAGGGAAACCATTTGACCCATTGTGTATGTTTACCAGATGCAAAGCAACGAACGTACCCTCATAGATATTTATTCTCAATCTCTATCTGCCCATTAGATTGTGAATGGTAAGAGGAGTTGTGAGCCAATTAAGTACCCAAATAAGAAAAAAATACTTCCAAAAATTAGCAATGAAAAATGGATCTTTATCACTAACAATAAGCTTGGGGATTCTATCTAGCTTCTGAATTGTTTCCATAAATGTTGTAGCTATTGTAATTGATTTAAAAGGATGAGAAAGAGAGAAAACATGGGCATACTTTGTGAGCTAATACGATACTACCATGATGACATTCTTTTCTTCTGACTTTTGTAGACTTGTGATAAAATCCGTTAAGACCTCTTCCCAATGTTGACTTGGTATGGCTAATGGTTGTAGAAGACTTGGTGTCTTGATTGCACCTCCCTTATTTTGTGATATGTCCCAGGGGGGGGGGATATATGGGGTTAATTGTATATAATATGACCCTAGGGGGGAATATATGGGGATAAATGTATATGTAAAGAAGTAAATATATATGTAATAGTGGTTGGCTTAATGGAGTGAGTGAATATATAAATATAGAGGCAATATAGTCATTGTTAATGAACATGTGAAATGATTATGTGAATGTCTTGGGGTGTTTGGAGAAGGATCTCCTATTATTTAAGGATGGATGGATGGCATCACATTTTAGTTTCTAAAGGAGAAGGAAGACAGATTCTAGAAGGACACTAGAAAATACTTGAAGAATTTGAGCTCCATCTTTATGATGTACTTGTCAAATATGAGGGTATTATCTCAAAGGAGAGATTAATCAAAGACCAAACACAAAGGGTAAATGACACCATTATCGTTGAAAATAAGATTGATGATATTGATGTGCATAAGGAAGAGGAAGCATCACATATCAACATCCTCATTACCAAGAAAACTCACAAGAAAGACAAGAAGATATACATCAACACTATCAAGGAAGAAGATATAATACTCAACGATATTCATGGAACATGGCACCAAAAAACTAATATTCAACAAGATATTATCATAGACTAGAAACAACAACAAATTGGAGAACTCACAATCACAACACATGGAATCAAAATTATGCAACAACCAACTATCAAGGATTGAGAACTAAAAGAATTGAATTTGGATGGTTGATGGATCATCATCAATGGAAACAAGAAAGAAGGAAGATAAAGAAACCATATTACTTGGTTTCATCACTTGTAAAGCCATTAACTACAAAGATTCGAGGACAAAGATTTTTGAAAGAGGGTACTATGATATGATCAAGGGGGGCATATATAGGATTAAATGTGTATAATATGACCCCAATGGGGGATACATTGGACTAAATGTATATGTGAAGAAGTAAATGTATATATAACAATGGTTGGCATATTGAAGGGGCCTCATGTGCAATGAGCGAATATGAATATATAGAGGTAATGTAGTCATTGTTGAGGAACATGTGAAATTATTATATGAATGTGTTGCAGCTGCAACCTTTGTCCCCAAAATTTTAAATTTTAGGGCCCTCCTTTTGATTTGCTTCTATTAGATCTAGCCTAGGATTTTTTTGGTTTCACTAAAGCTGCCCTGAAGTTCATATCTTTTGCTTAAAACTTGATCCTTTTCATTTTTGTATTGGAAGATTAGTTGGCTATCCTTCTGATATCGGAATCATAGTCGACTGTCTTTTCAACGTTGCGTAAGTTGAATGGTCTATCCTGTCGGCAATACTTCATACTCCCTAGCCGATACATCAAAACCGCGGATTCTTTTGTATTCATTTTGTTTTTCAAGATTAACACTTAGCGTTTTGATTGTCGGTGACTTTTTATCGCTATCGGAATGTCCTACAAGAATAAACTGGAGTACTAGTCTTTTACGTTGCCGACGTTGTGGGAAGCAAGTGATGAACGTTCCGAGAGTTAGTGCTTTTCCTCGCCGATGCCGAAGAGTTTAGGTGTTTCGATCTTCGACCCACATTAGAATGAATAAGTCGTGAGGATAGTACTTTGCACTACCGCCACTGCGGAGGAGGTTCAGTCTTAAGGTTCCGCGCTTAGTGCCTAGTGGTGCTGATGCCGACAGACTTAAAAGTTATCGCGGGTCCGTAGTTGGTTTTGCACCCACCGTTGCGGCTGTCATCCGAACTACCCTTCCGATTGTTAGAGGTTTTGATCGTCGATGAGTTTTGAATGCCGATTATGGTTTTTGACTCCCGAGTGTTATATATACGAAGGTCATATTTTTTTTATTGTTTTATCCATTTAACTTGTCATTTTCTCCAGTCCTCGTCGTTTGCACCGATTCACACGTGCCCAGCTGTCTGAACTTGACTCATTTTCTCTGCCTCTGTGGATTTTTCCCTCCTGTCGAATACACTGCTGTTTTCTAGGTAGGTGAACCACGACCGTGTTGTTTGGGTTTTTTATTGGTCGATTTAATACCATTGGTTTTTACCTTGGTTAGGTTTTTTGTGAGTTAAGTTGTCCGCTTAAAGGGAGGTTTTGTCTTTGCGGTGTGCATGATGTTTTACTTGAGGGAGAAGATTTTACCTGTTTGCATTTTCTTAGTGGAAGAATTTTGAGTCTGCATGATTGTTGAGCCGTTATGGATGCTTTTTCCCCAGTGCTAAAGAGTAGGGCATGGTGCAGACAAGCGTTTCGCTATTTGCACCACCTGTTCTTTTAGTTGTCCATAGCCGCCTAGGGAATGTTAAACCTTTGCTTGCACTTACCTTTTCCTTGGGACTGCGGAGGTTTTCCATTTTTGGTTGGGTTAGGGTTTTTCGACAGGAAGAGCTCTGCGTAGGGTCTAATACTTTTGAGTTGGGTTTTGAAGACAAGCGGTAGGAATAGTTTAATTCATCCTTTTATTTGATATCAGATTAGTTTGATATGGTTCATATGTAGATAAAGTTTTTAGATGTTGTGAAGTTTACAAGCAGTGGACTTAGGCAGTTTTAGGACACAACCTGCAGGATTTTTTCTTTCGCCTTGTTAATTCTTTCATGCATTGAGTACTGTGTGTAGTTTATTTTTACATAATGCATATGGAGGAGGTAAACAAATTGATATAGTTTCTTGTTTATTGTTAAAACATTTGCTAATAGCTCAATAGGTCTAAGAACATCCTGTGATTGTGACAGGGTTATTGTTGTAACAAAAACATGTCGAAGAGACAAAAGAAACAGGCTCCTGTGGTTGAAGGAGAACCTAAAGTTGAGATCATCACTAGGGTTGAGTATATATATATGAAGATACCAAAGATTACATTGGGGTCGAACCAGACTACAAGTGGGGAGAGATCTACAGGATGTTTTCCAACCAGAACGTACCTGATGCGGGTTTCGAGGAGCTAACCATCTATGCAAACATTGAGAAATCAACTCTCATGAAAGTAGCCACAAGACCCGATTTTTTCCCTTGTTTCGAGGTGATAGGCTGGATTCTTCCTAGGGCAGATGTAACCACAATAATTCTGGAGAATACTGCTAAGAAGGGATACACTGTATATAGCCCTGCATATGTCTCTATGGCTTATCATCTGCCTTTAGCCCAGGTTTACTTGATAAAAAGTTGGTTAAAAGAGACAGCTATGGATCTGGTAGAGATAGTTAAAAGAATGATGATACCGGGAAAAAAATTCTGAACTAGACCTTCTGGAGAGTATGACACTTCTACTCTCTGTACTCCCTATAGGTTCATTACATGGATGTTAAATAGGATCTTTGGCAGAGCACACAGAAAGAGTTTCAAGATAGGGTGGATACCAATTATCTTCTATGTGGCTACTCAAGGAACCATTTTTAATTGGTCGAACATAGTGTCAAAAAGCCTCTCAGCATGCATATCAGCGGCATTAGGAGGGGTATCACAAAAGAAATTAGATTTCTATATGAGCTCTATCCTAATTGACTGTATACTCTGCACTCAGTCTTTTCCAGCTTTGAGATGTAACTGGGAGAGGGAAAGAACCCCAGTGTACACAACATATAAATTGTTATGGGCCCATAAATATTATAGCTATTACAGGGAAATATACGAGCACTTTATCATGCCCTTATATACCCTCATTTTCCTTACTGAATGCAATTCCATGTCCAAGGAGCATTCAAGGTCATCAAGGAATTCTGAGATTACTATTTGATCGAGGATGGGTTGTATATAAGAATGTATGGTGGTTCCATATCCCCTTCCCTACTCCCTAAGTATGCCACTGAATATGTACTACACAAAGAGGCAGTTAGGCAGGTGTATATTGATGGTGTAGGAAATTTCCTATTTGAGCATAAAAAGGAAACATATCCTACAGTGCCTTTCCTGCTTGGCAGCTACAAATTTTCAAGAGTTAAACATGCTACAGAATTTGTTTAAGAGCTGGAGCATTTTCATTCTGGCGAAATGAATTTTCACAGGAATGACTCATGGAATAAAGTAGCATATTAATGCAAGGGAGCGGGAGTTAATTTTGAATATAATGATTTTTGGGATAAGGACGAGGCAACATTCAGAAGTGCAAAGAACATAACCGCCCTTAAAAAGAGGTTCAAACAGAAAATAACTACTATGGGTGGAAAGGGAAAAACTTCTGAGAAGACTAAGACATTGGAAGAAGTAGAGGCGAAAAAGAGAGAAGAAGATGCTAGAAGGCTAGCACAGGAAGCCAAAGGCTAGCACAGGAAGCCAAAGGCTAATTGAAGAATGAAGAAGAAGAAAGGAAGCGAGCTGCAGAGGAAGCAGTAAGGAAGGAAGAGGAGGAGAGAAAGAAAAAATAAGAAGCAGAAATCAAGAAAAACCAAGAAGAAAGTGAAGGTTTGAGATTAACAGGATCTCAAAAGGACCAGCAGAATACAGAGCAGGTAGATACACAAGGAGGGCATGATCCAACATATCAAGGGCAAGGAAAATCTAATCCTAATCCCCCTGAGCTTGCTGCATCTTCTGGCAGCAAATTGGGACAAGCTTCATTTTCTGGGATATATTTGATCCCTTTCATGCCTACAGAAGGGGAGGAAGTTCCTGACTTTAGTACCATTTTCTATGATAAGGAGTAGAATAGAATTGTAAAAAGAACTGAGAAAAAGGTCGAAATTGGAGGACAGTCGAAAAAGATGATAACAGATAAAACAGTAGTCCATGGGACAAATCAAGATCCACGATTAATACCAAGAGCTGGGGTAGCATTAACCCCAACAACTGAAGATAACGTGGACAGACTCATGACGGACCTAGAAGAGTTCCAAAAGAATGCAGCTAAGTTAAAAGAAAATTTAAAGAAAGAAGTCAAGACACGATGAAGCTGAAAAGGAAGTATGAAGACATGATGAATGAAGTCAAGACTTCAAGAACGAAATTCCAGACTCTGCAAGCAAATAAGAAGGCCTTAGAAATATTTGCAGAGAAAACAGAAAAGAGTGCTCAGGATAGCTTAGCTGAATTACAAAAGCTACAGCTAGAACATCAAATGTTGAAAACTAAAAAGGAGGGTGTTCAGGTATCATATGAGACTCTAAGTGCAGAAAAGAACAGGTTGCAAAGAAAAGTTGCTGAGTTAGAAATGGAAAAGGCTACCACAGAGGAGAAATAAAAGCAGTATCAAGAACAAGTGGCAGCCTTAAAAGAACAAAATACTTCATTGAGTGCATTACTGAAAGATGCTATGGAATATAAAATAGACATTCAGCCTCTGAAAGAACACGTTCTAACTCAAAGAAAGAAGATTCATCAATTACAGACATGCATAGAGGACGAAAGGTGAAAGATTCTACAGATAGACACCAGACTAAAGAAAATTTTAGATACTGCTTCATATTTTTTGGAGAGACCTCAAGATATTTTGGAGATCCTAACAGGAAGAATGGCCTGGGCAGAAATAAATAAGGAATATCCCACAGAGTTAGCATTTAAAGATCAACAGAGTTTAAAACATGAGTATGATTTATTGGAATTTGCTACCAATGTAGCAGAAGAGTTCAAGAAAACTATGAAAAAGACAAAGGGAGCATATGCCGAATACTGTAGGAGAGTGCTTGCTACATACAATAGATGTCAGACTTCTGCAGAGAAAATATTGGACGCTGTTAGAGCCTATTTTTGTTTCTCATTTTTAATGCATTTGCTTATGTTTTGAAGCTTGGTTTTGTTCATTTCTTTTAAAATTTTGATTCTTAGGTTAGTTGTAATCTTTTTCTTTAATTTTCATGTTGTATTTAGGTGATTTCATAGTTTTATTTTTTCCAATTTTGATTTTATTTATCGAAATTCATAGTTTTGGGGCTTATAGAATGTTTATATGAATTAAAAGGTCCTTAAAATATCATAAAGTTTTGTTCTAGATCATTTTACGAAAGTTAAATCATTTCTAGGAGTTGTATTTTTGAAAATCATTGAAACAAGTTTTCTTGTAGCACAAGCCTGAAAAAGCTACACACGCACACTACAAGAAAATCACGCTATTCAAAAAACATGATTTTTGGTTCAATTTTTTCAAAATTCGCGCAAGTGAGATGTCATTCATACTTGGTTAATGGATTTGATACATGTTCTAGTCCAAAATGATCATTGTGACAGGTGTTGATACTTCAAGCAAGTCATCATTAGGGAAAATTACGGTGGTCTAGTGCAGAGTGATGGAATAATGATAATTAAACATGATGAGGTAAATTCACCTTGAATTTTGTATCCCCTGAGGCGCACAAAGATCAAATGAGTTCGTGGCGAAGTGTTAGCAGTTGGTAATCAAGTTTTGAAGCAGGTCGTAAAATTAGGGCTTTGAGGGGCAACTAATTGGAACTATCGTGGCGATAACAGAAGATTAAGGAATGAAATTAGACACCTAACAGACAAGAAAACACAATTCTAGCACCTGGATTCACCACTCTGACAGGTAGGCTGCGAATTAATATCAAAGTTCATATATTTGGGTTTATACTAAACAGAGGATTAATTATGGAATTTTATGAAGATTGCTAGTATGTAAACCTAATTCATACTAAAGGTCGAATTCTCTGTCAATAGAATTAAGACATTCATTAGTTTAAGAGATAAAGTTTAGTTTGGGGTTTCGGTTTCCAAAAAATAGCATTGTCTGTCAAATTGTCAAGATTTGAATAGAATTAGAGTTTGTTTTGTTGAAATAAGTAATTTCACAGTCATTCAAAATGAAAAGAAGTGGTAAAACCAATAGAGCTGAACATTCTAACATGACCTAGGTTTAGACTTTTCCAGACCGTGCGAGATTGTTTGTAGAGGTAGGATGGTTAATCTTTTTTGAAAGAATTGAGGGGTATCACACAGAAGTCTCTTATAAATTTGCTCAGTGTTTGGATAATGATATTTTCACTTTTGATACTTTGAAGTTTAAGTTGACTAGAGAATTGTTAGCAGAAGCTACAGGGATCCCAGATGAAGGTGAATACTGGTTTAAAAAAGTGCCTTTCACCTTTGATGCACATAAATACTTACTTCCAGATGTTGTAGAAGATTGGGGTAAAGGGGTACATATTAAAAAATTTAAGCCAGAATGGATAGAGCCAATCAAAATCTTGCAGAGTTATATCACTTGTGAAGGGAGATTTTCATTTGTTTTAAAGTATCATTTTAGGTTTTTGCAACATCTCAGCCATGAAGCAAAAATGAATCTTCCATTCTTTTTATTTAAAAGTTTACAAAAGATGTCAAGAAGGGTGAAGGAGCACCCAGATCACACTAAACAATCTATGTTTCATCATGGGCTTATAAAACTAGTCATAAATACTGTACTTCTAAATTAGGAGAAAACATGGGAATATTTTCTTTTTTGGTCAGGATTTCAAACAGAGAAGGAGGATCAAACTCAGAAAAGACAGTCGGATAAGGGTCATAATTTGGTCAAGATGTTGAAAAATAAAGTCACAGTTAAGATTGAGGAGGATAATGCACCAGAGAAATCTATGACTCAAGAAGATAAAAATGTTGAAATTGAACAGCAAGCCAATATCGAAGAGAATGAAATCTCAAAGCAAGAAGTGAAGGAGGTAGAGCCTGTAGAAAATATTTTTCATGCAGAACTGAACCAAGCTGTAAAGGAAGATGTGAAAGAACATGAACAAGTTCCTATTATAGTACTCTCTAAAGAGGAAGAAAAGTCATTGTTTGATGAAGTTAGGGTTCATAATAAACAGAATATACAAACATAGTCTGAATAAGAGGCAAGGTCACGAGGGTTAAAAAGAAAAGTTGTTCAGCTTGCTTCTATTAAACATCGAGGTAAAGTTTTAAGTAGGTTAGGAGAAGTTGGAACAGCTTGGAGGCCCAAGACTAGACCAAAGAAAAAGCTTAGATTGAATATGAAGAAACTGTTAAACCCTAAACTAGCTAAAAAGAAGATTACAGTAATTGAGGACTCTTCATCTCAGGAAGAATTAGAAGACATTGAAGATAAAAAAGAAAAGGATATGAAGGGTAAAAAACAAATGGTTTCAGAAAACAAATTAGCTTTTACTGAGACCAAAATTTCAGAAATATTTCAGGAGGTTCGAAAGAAGGTCATTTTAGATCAGCATCAAAGTGATTTAAAGAAACAACATTCAGTTATATTAAGCTCTTATGCAGAGAAAGGAAGGGTTGTTGAGCAATCAACCCAATACAGTATTGAAGCTAAAGAGTATTCAGAAATCCTTGTGGCCATGACAGAACAGATGGAAGAAGATAGGGAGATTTTTAATAAGTTGAAAATCCCTTGGATGCGAGAAGAAATGCATCCAGCATCAAAAGGGAAATGCATTGACTCTGAAAATAAAAATTTGCAAAGGAATATCAAACAGTACAAATATCAGATTGAGTACCTGCAGGAGACAAATGAAGGATTGGTGACTGCAAATAGAAAACTGAGAGAAGATCTAGAAGAGGTAAATAGTCACTATCAAGAATTGATCACTGTTTCTAAGGAGGCTTTAAGAAGAAAAAGAAAGACTCAAAGCCAGTTTATAGAACTAAAACAAACTATTCAAGGGCTAACACAATAGAATGAGGAGTTGAGAAAAAGAGTTGAAGATTTAGAAGCAGAGAACTTGAAAGGAAGAAGGAAGACTTAGGCTTTAGAAGGAATTTCTCTTTTAGCAGAGGCAGCAAAGGACTTGTAAAGTGCTTTAAGAATAGTAGTTATTAGTTAGTTTGTAAAAAAAAAGCTATTTTATTTTTGTATAATGATAAGTCTTATTGAAAAATTTGGTAGTAGGACTTAAAGGTAGTTTGTTCAATTATGTAACTGACTTTAAGAAAACAAGATAAAAGCAAGGTCGAGAAAAGACCAAGGGTTCGATTTTGGTTGCAAGGGGAGGCTATCAAGCTGTGGTTTATGAGCTAAGTGTAAAAACTCTTAGGTATTTTTTATGACTGAATATGAAATATATGCAACTATAAGCGCTTTTTAGTCTATTGGTTGACTCCATTTCTGATTTGTCTAATCACTCAGTTGATATAATCATTTCTTGTTAAGGTTATTATTCATGAAGTGCTTGTTAACTGTGGATGGAATTTAATGCTGTGATTATTGTATTTGGCTTATGTTTTATATGTTATGCATCTCAGTCCTTAAATTGTGCATGATTTAGTGTTTGCTTTAGCCTTGTGAAGTTTTTACCCCCTTGTTTACAAACTATACAACCAAAACCCTAAGAAACCTATCTTGTTTTATTATGTTTTATGAGATTGTGTTGGCTTGTTCTTCTGTAGTCTAAGAACAATTTCTGGCACTAACATATGCGATACCAGAACATGAATTGTTTATAGAACATCTACAGAACATGTATCAGGAAGAAGAGCAAGAGATCCAACAGATTAAGGATCTAGATGAATGGATCTTGAAGAATGCAGTGGCACATGCAGCAGTAAGTATACATCTACTAGAAGATCAGCTGCGCCTAAGTCCTGCCAAGATAGAAGGGGTAAAGAACTAGGCTACTAAATATGAAATTAATATCTGATTTCTTGAGCCTTCCGGATTTGAAGGCATAGCAGCAGAGGCCCATGCATGGAAGAAGTTCATCAACGACCAAGCTGGCCCTTCGTCATAAAGTGTTTTGAAAATTTTGATTTAAAATGTAATATATTGTATTAATTATGTGCACATGCTACGAGACAAAATTTTGGAAATGAAAGGTTGGGGAAGCTCAAAAGACATTGAGGGGAAGCCCAAAGGTTTTTGTTTTTGTATAAATATAGGAGAGTTTAGATGTATAAGGGACTTTTTTCCCAGACCATTTTGGAGAGAGTATTGTAAGAAGAACTATTTCCTTTTACAATAAAGAGTCACATGTTTCTGCTGGAGAAAGTTTGGTGGAATGTTTCAAATGTTTGCTGTGGACTATTTGAATGTGAACTATTTTTTTTTCAGCTTATTTCCATTAATTGTGAGATCGTTCTAACTCAATGAATTTCTTTTCATGTTATGAATGTACTTTGGTTTATTCTGTGAAATTTACACTTTGAGTAATGAAGGTTTAATTAACAATAAGCTATCTTGTTGTTCATATTTCTATTTGATGCTCATGTGTTTTGAAACATTTAATAGCTATCTGTGATTTTTCCTAATGCATGCACTGGAATACATTACTCACCATTAATGATATTTCTGCTCCCTACGGATAGGTTAGTTAGCCATAGTTAGTTTCTTGCTGTTTGTGATTTATATGTGAAAGAGGTAAGATGAGAGGTAAGAACCTACGCATCACATTGTGACCCTCCTCGTTATCTTTATCGTCTGCATTTTTAGTTAGGCACTTGCACATCATACCTTAAACATAAAAAACTAAAATATACATGGTGGACCGGGCCGTCACCGGTAAAACATTTAAATTGTTACTTGACCTATGATAGCCAGACGGATTCCCCATACCAAACAGTAACAGGCTAGTTGGGAACGTTTATTGGGGAGAATCCCTAACTATTGTTACCTGTGATTTTCTGGGCATCAACAGTTTTTGGCGCTAGAAGGAGGGCACTAGTGCATGGCTGGCTGAGGAAGCTCTCTTCCTAGAAATTAATCCACCGGAGACAGTTCTGAAAGTAGTTTGCCTCACAAATCCACTCCTGAAGATAAAGAGAAAGGGTATCTGTATCTTGTTGATAATGAAGTGGTTGATGATTTAAGAAGAATTACCAAGGCTTATGCGAAAAAAAATGGAGGATTACCTATTATTTATATCTTACCTAGAAGAGAGTATCAGAAGAAAGATCGCCCTCAATTAGAAGACTCAGTACTGGTAGAAGATCTTGAAGAACTGGTATAAGCAGCCTTACAGGAAGTTGACCAACCTTTAAATCAATTGGAGCCAGGTTCACCTTACTGTTCAGCTTTCCAGACCCCTGTTCAGTCGCAACCTCATTCTCCTCTCAGAATAATGGCTAATGTAAATTCAAACCAACCACCTCCACAACCTGCTTGGAGGGCTATCTCGCCTTTAAATTTGACACCTCTCTTGCATGATTTGCCTCAAGCTTTCGACAAGATGTTACCTAAGTTTGAACCAAGCGAAGGAATTTTGGTAGATAATCATTTACAGAGTTTTTATTTGGCTGTAGAAGGATTACGAGCTGGAGAGCATGAAGATGTGGTGTGTAGATTGTTTCCCCATACCCTAAAAGGAAAAGCAGCCTCATGGTATTTTTCCCTTCCTGCAAATTCAATAACGGACTGGAACACATTTGAGAGAATGTTTAGAAGTAAATATGCAGTGCATAAAACTCATGCAACTTTAATGAAATGATTATGTGCTCTAAATAAAGAAAGGAAAGAAAGAGTGCATAATTTCACTCAAATATTTACTGCTTACCTAAACAATTTCATTGCAGCTGATAAGCCATCTGAAAATGCTCTAATAGAATACTATACCTCAGCCCTTGGGCCTGATCTAGCCATGTTTTCCAAGAGATCAGTTAGACCTACATTAGCAAAAACCTACGAAGAAGCTGAGAAGGCAGAGGTTGAGATGGAGAGTATAGAAAATTACCTTGTGCAGTCAGAAGAAAAGACTTTTGGAAACAAGAAACCTTTATTACTGACTAAACCCAAAGAAGAGAGGTCATAGGATTTTGAAGGGATGGTGAAAATGATGCAAAAGATGTCCAACAGAGCGATGGATTTAGAAAAGGAAAAGGAGGCTCACAAACCATATAAGCCTTATTATAAGAAAAGGGAAGACAACAATCAACCTAAACCTCCTCCACACAGTCCTACAACAATGAATTTAACTGATGTAGGCATGGATAATTTTTGTACCTTTCATCAGCAACCTCATTCCAAGAAGAACTGCCCACAATGGATTAATTCTATGACGTTAGTAATGAATCAATTATTGGATTCCAAATTGATAGAAACTGGTAAGGAGGAAGAAAAGGATAATGAACCTACATAAAAACAAGAGGAAGATACTTTAGTTTTATGGGATTGTGTCTCTATGTTTGATACAGAAGAATAAGATTTTTTGATACAAGGGGAAACACCAGAAACAAATGTAACAACAAGAAGTCAGATTCTGTTACAAGAATATAAGTCAATACTTCCTAAGTTTAAGAAATTTCAAGAAAACATTAAGAAGATACAGAAAAACACTCCAACTGTTAAAATACCTGAAGCCATTTCAAGACAAGATTTGAAGAAAATCAACACACCTCTCAAGCCTGTTGACGATAAGATTAATAATGTCAAGAAGAATCTCAAAGAACTTGAGATGGGGTATGATATTGTGGAGGACATTAAAAAAGCTAAAGCAAATATCTCATTTTTTGAAATGTGTAATCTACCTTAGCAAAAAGAGAAACTTTTGAAAGCACTTGAGATACCAGAAGAGGAGCCTCCCAGTGACAACCAACCTGAGGAAGAAATTGGTGAGGCAAGTGTGGGAGGGAAGTCTAAGTATAAAACCCCAACATTTCTCCTAACTTTGAAATTTTCAACTATAATGTGCACAACTGTTTAGTGGACTCAGGAGCATCATTCAACGTTATGCCACTTTCAGTCTGCAAGAAAATAAATGGACAACCTAAACCATCTACTTGGAAAGTTGTTCAATTAGAAAGGACAGTTGTAAAAGTAATAAGGGAAATGGAAGATGTTCTGATTCGCTTATCCGCAGATGAGAGGGTATGCCAGTACATTGACATTGTAGTAGCAGACATACCAGATGCTTATGGATTGGTTTTGAGTCGAGACTGGTCGGTAAGGTTAGAAGGATATTTTGCATCAGATTGGTCACATTTATGGTTACCTCATAAGGGAAGTCCAAACCAGATAAAAGTATTAAGAGAGCCTCAAATGAAATACAATGTCACTCAGTTAGAGGGAAAAAATGAACCAGTAAACTCTGTATTGGGAAATTATTTCATTGAATTGGAACCGGGAAATTACCAAGTTGAAGAGACCAACAGTATTCCTGATACCAAGCTCGATCTCCTTCGATTTGCAAGGGCTAATGAGATTTCCAGTAATATGGTAGATCTAGTTTCAGATGTAGTCTGTAATTCAAATTTAGTAGAGGTAGATAGTTTTTGGACTCTTTATTTTGATGGTTCTAAAACATTGGAAGGATCAGGGGCGGGTTGTGTCCTAATTGATCCAAGGAAAAATAAACATTTTCTTTCTTGTAGATTAGAATTCGAATGCACAAATAACACAGCCGAGTACAAAGCACTAGTTCAGGGACTTAAAAAAGCAATAGAACTAAAAGTAAAAAATTTGAAAGTATATGGATATTTTGAAATTGTTGTTAAGCAAATTCAGAATAAGATACACTGTATTTCACCACATTTGAAAGCTTACCAAAATGAAGTTTGGGGTTTGATTATAAATTTTCATACATTCAATATTGTGTCCATTCCTAGATTAAAGAATGCAGCAGCTGATTTACTAGCTACCTCAGCTGCAAGGCTAGTACCTTCAAATAATATATGCTCTATTGAATTACTTTTCAGGCCTTCTGTTCCAGATATAATCACAAATCTATGGGTTTTTGATGATGATCAACAAATTTTGGAGTGTTTGATGAATGATGAGACTTTCAAAGGAGCAATAATAGATGATGAAGAACATCAAGCAGAATTAAAATTTGGGAACATTATTCCTAAAGGAGTCAGGACCTTGGAATGAATGTTTGATTTAGATAAAAAATTCAGAAATCCAGTGAATGCCAAGATTCATAGCTCGTCCTTACAATTTGAGTTGATAAATTTGGGGATTGAAGCTAAACCCAGAAATGTAAATTTGGGGAAGTGTTGTTATGCAGGTGAAAGAAGTAAGTTCATCAGTCTTTTCAAGTAGTACAAAGACATGTTTGCTTAGACCTATGAAGAGCTTAAAACCTATGACACGAAGATCGTACAACATGTCATCCCAATTAAAGGTGGAATCAAGCCTTACCAACAACCTTTGAGGAAGATGCATCCTAAGCTGGAACCTTTAATTCAAAATGAAGTAAAAAAATTGTTGGATGCTAAAATCATTTTTAAAGTCAGACATTCAGAATGGGTTTCTAATTTGGTGTCAATAAGGAAAAAGTCAAGAGAAATCAGGCTCTGTGTAGATTTCAGAAACCTTAATCGTGCGTTAGTTAAGGATAAGTATCCGGTCCCACCCATGGAACAAACACTGTAGATGGTTTTAGGTTCTGAATTTTTTTCCTTATTAGATGGATTCTCTGGTTATAATCAAGTATTAGTAGCTGAAGAAGACAGGCTTAAAACCACGTTTAGAACCAAATGGGGAACTTTTTCATATAGGAGAATGCCCTTTGGACTTATTAATGTTGGAGCAACTTTTTAGAGGGCCATGGATATAGCTTTTCGTGGTCTGATTGGTCGTAGTGTTGTGGTTTATCTAGACGATGTCACAATATTTTCGAAAAAGAGAGAGGAACATGCATTTCATCTAAAACAAATTTTTGAGCATTGTCGAAAATATGGTATTTCACTAAATCCTAAGAAATGCGTGTTTGCAGTCACAGAAGGAAAGATACTGGGTGATGTTGTTTCTAAGAAAGGGATCTCCATAGACACAAAAATGATTAAAGCCATAGAATAGATCCCTTTACCCCATAATAAAAAGGGCATGCAATCATTTATGGGGACAATTAATTTTGTGCGAAGGTTTGTACTGGATTTTGCTCAAATTGTCAAAAATTTGCAGCAAATGGTTAAATAGAGTGTACAATTCAAATGGACTAATGTGGAGAAGAATGCATTCAGTAAGATAAAAAAATTTGTTGCTCATGCAGCATCACTCAAAAGTCCAAATTTTGAAAAGGATTTTATTCTGTACACTTTTGCGTTCGATGATTCGTTGGCAGCTATGCTTACACAGAAGGAAGATGGGGGAGATGAGTACCCCATATCATTTATGAGCATTGGTCTGCAGGGAGCTGAATTGAATTACCCAGCAGTTGACAAACAAGCTTATGCAGTTTTTAAAGTGGTAAAACAATTCAGGCCATATATACTTAAGAATCGCACTAAAGTAATAGTTCCACATCTAGCTATACGATCTCTTTTTGTACAAAAAGAATTAGGATAAAGAAGAGGCAACTGGCTGACGACTTTACAAGAATACAATCTCGATTTCAAACCATCATCCATAGTGAAAGGACAAGGATTGTGTAAACTAATGATTGAAGGTCAAAACAATGAAGAAAATAGTCGGGATAATGAAGCTGAGTTACATATGGCGGATGTATGTCCTTTGTTTACAGCTCCAGATTCCTGGTACTGAGACCTAGTCCATTACCTTCAAGAAGGATATTTGCCAGAACATTGGAGTCCCAAACAACGAAGAGCATTACATCTGAAATCAGCTTCATATCAGATGATTGATGGAGTATTGTTCAGAAAGAATTACAATGGATTTTTTCGTAGGTGTTTAGAATAGGAAGATGCAAAGAAGGTCATAATAGAATTGCATGATGGGCCTGCTGGAGGTCATTTTTATGGGGACACGACAGCACATAAGATTCTCAGAGTTGGATATTACTAGCCTACACTATTTAAGGATGCTCACGCTCATGTTAGAAAATGTGATGCTTGTCAAAGAGGTGTTGGAATACAAGCTAAAGCAACAAGGCCTTTAAAACCAGTAATTATATCAGAACCATTTGAACAATGGGGAATCGATATTATTGGATAAATAAACCCAAATTCTTCCTTACAACACAAGTATATTTTGACAGCCATTGATTACTTCACCAGATGGGTCGAGGCTATTTTGTTATGAAAAGTAAATGAAGATGCAGTCATGGATTTCTTACAGAATCACATTATGACCAGGTTTGGGGTTCCAATTTCCTTGGTTTTTGATAATGCTACTTACTTTTCTTCTATTAGATTAACTACATTTTCTCATGCAAGAGGAATAAAGTTGCATTATTCTGCAAATTATTACCCACAAGGAAATGGTTTGGCAGAATCCACGAACAAAAATCTGATTAGGATTCTAAAGAAAACTGTAATTGAGAATCAAAGAAGTTGGCATTTAGCGTTACCTAATGCTCTCTGGGATGATAGAGTCACACCCAAGAATTCCTTAGGTGTATCACCATACACTCTTGTTTATGGAAAGAAGCTATCCTTCCTCCCAACATTCTGTTGCCATCTTATATAATAACTCAAGAATCTAGGGGTACCAATAATGAAATCCTACAAACTAGAATCTACAATCTTTTGAAGTCAGAAGAATCTAGGTCTAAAGCCAAAGAAAGATTTAAGCATCAATAGGAAATATTGAAGCGTTGGTTTAATAAACATAAAGCTGGGAACAAAGAGTTCGAAGTAGGAGATCTGGTTCTTAAGTGGGATCACCCGCACGATGAAAAGGGAAACCACACTAAGTTTCAGCAGTTATGGGTAGGTCCTTTTCAAATTGCAGCAAAGCTTGGCCCCTCAACTTACAAGTTGCAGGACTTACAGGGGTGGGAAGAGAACTTACCAGTAAATGGTTTAGTTCTCAAACCTTATTTTTCTTGATCTTTTATTTTAGTTGTCTTGTACATAAATAAACTTTTGGTTTGTTTTATTTTCAGGTTTTGATTGTTTGTATTTCTTAATAAAGAACCACGACTCTTGGTTGCATGGAGTTCATTAGAATTCTGGGTTAACTAAAATATTTGATTACAAGACTTTGTACTATTAATTTATGTTTGAAAGAACTTCTTCAAGTTTAGCAGTTTTCCTAAATGGCTATGAACACATTGAATTCCTACTTAATCCTTGTGAAATAACTCAGGATCAAAAGGTCTAGAATACTATTTCAAGGCTCCACTCATATCACATTAAAAAATGTCTTAGGGGGTGACAACAAAAGACCCATGGAAAGGAAGTAAGGTAAACAATATATTATATTTAAATAATTCCAGGCCATAAATTGAAAGCCAAAAGGCAAATAAGAGTCAAAATATCCTAAAGAAATATGTATTAAAGCAAAGTACTGAACGATATTAGTACATATAAGATTGCCAAAGTTCTTCTCCGTCCGTGAGCTGAAAATTAAACACATCTCTCACACAAAAGGACATTATGGATAGATGAGTCTGAATTAAAAAATTCAGAAAGAAGGCAGGCAGGAGGACTCAAAAGGGGACAAAAGTCCAAAAATCACCAAAAGTGCAAAATGGCATGGAAATGAGGAACAAACGGATATATCTGTTTACCATATGTTACAATCCTGTGGTGTCCAACCTGGAAACTACTCAAAGATAGAGGTAAAAAAATAAAATTCATATTCCTGGCCTCAAACGCGTTATCTAGACTTTGAAATCTTGGTTCCCTTGTTCCCTGACTTGGATTATAATCAATGATTAAGTGCATACATCTGCCATTTTGGAAATCCAGATATTTTGAAGAATTCAGCATGTTGGTATTGTTATACCAAAATCCTGTCATCATCATGTGATAAGACGTTTGACATACCTATTTGCCCTTAATCCCAACACTTGGAGTGGAAACCCATGTTGATTGTCAATCTTTCATAAAAAGACTCAGCACCGCGGTTTCCTTTTTATCCATGAGTGGTACTTTGCTCACACCACCTGTGCCTTGTTATCCAATAGCGGTGCCATCGCTTATAGCCCTTGGTCCATAAGCGTTTTTTACCTGAACCACTCTGTCATAGAGGGAGAAAAGCGGTACCCTAGGTAAAATGGGAAAAAGAGAAGATTTTCGAGGCTTCTAGATCATGAGCCTCATGTCCTCCCTTATCCCTATCATTGTGGGTCAGTTGAGCTTGAGATCCCCCATCCTAGGATCTTAGAGGCCACCTCATCCACAAATCTCTCAACCATTCCTATCCATTGGGCCTTATAAATACAAGGTCATATCCATGGTTGAGGGGGAGAACCATTGAAGTATTATTATGCTGTTGGATTGACCACTTGGCCCAAGCCATTGGAGAGCATAGAGAACAAAGTTGGAGCTTATGGGGATGAAAGTTTTGGTTTCATGGAGATGCATGTCAACACTAAGGCTTAATTGGTTGTAAAATTCTCCATTTTAATCTTAATACAAAGCTGATTTCCGTCCCACTTTACTGTTGTTGTTTGATTTCACATGTAAATGTTGTTGGATTCCTTAAACATTGACATGGATTAATAGATTATGTTCTGGTAGCTTTGATGTGTTTGCGTGTTTAATCTGATTGCAGGTACATAGGTTTACTATTGAAGCAGGCATTCCAGGTATCTACGATATCCAGGGAGGGTCTTCATCCTTTGTCGTTCATTTGTTCTGGATCTGAACCATTCAGAACAGAGGAACAGATTCTGTCTGCAAAAAGTGAAATATTCCTGCTAACAAATCTGGCGACTCTGTTGGGGAATGAAGGTATGTATCACTCGATCTGATATTCCTCAATTTTCCAACTCTTGTCCGAATCCAAGGTCCTTCTCCAACTCTCTTTAGTCAGATCTGCTATCTGACTCAGTGGATTTTGGTTTGAAACTTCCAGATCTGTTTAGATTTGAATTATTTTCAACCTTTTATGCTCTTTCTCACTTTCAATCTATCAGTTTTTACCTTGATTTGGTCTTTTTCTGACTTGATCTGTCGTTCTCTATGTGTTTTGGAATTTTACAGGGAACCGAGCTTATGCAGTGGGCGAGAAGCGGTGCCACCGCCTGAACCTAGTGAGCAGCCCGTGGTGGCACTACTTGAGTTCTGTAGGTGAGGATTGGTGTTGGGATAGAACCGTAGTGTCAATACCCGAGAAGCGCGGTTCCAGGTAGGCTTCATTCCAAGACCTCCTTTTTCTCATTTTTTGTAAAAAATTTGAGTTGATTTTGCTTTCAGTCCTGTACTGTCAGGCTTGTGTGTCAGAATCTGATGCTTGTGGTTTAGAATTTTATGGTTAATGATTGGTTTGATTGGGAAATTCAAAAGCTAGGTTAAAATTTTGATTGTTCATTCACTTTGGTGCTTGTTGGTTGTAATTGGGAAAGGATTTCTTGTTTTTGAAAAGCTTAGGGTGTTAGTAAGATCTCTTTTTATTTCTGTTATATAGACTAAAAGAAGAACACTTGATTGGCGTCTTAGTTTCATTTCTTGTTTGCGTAGAAAACTTCTTTTTTTTCCTTCAAAAATGAAAATTTTTGACTGAGATTAGGTTATCATCATTGAGTGTTGGACGTTGGATCTCTGATTGGCTTTACAAGCTTTCAGGCTCTTCATGTTCTTTTGTCTCTTATGCATTTAGTACTATCTTGTCAAATGAAAAATGGTAGTTTTAAGTTAGATTTGCCTATGTTTTAATAAAATTGAAAATAGAGTGCATTTGCATGTAGTGTGCTTCTTGTTTTTCTTTCAGGAAAAGAGATTCTTCCCCTTCTCATTGCTTTCAGAAAAGAGAAATCAGTTTGAAAAGTGATGCTTGTCTTTGATTTTGTGTTTGAGACTATTGTTTGGAAATATTTTTGGTTTTGAAACAAAAGAAAATACTCTCTTTCCCTCCCATAAGTACGCATACTGAATGGTAAAGTGAAATATTTTGCATAAGCATACATCATGGTTTTACTTTTTCTGTCAAAACACCATGCATTCACCTAACCATCCACTTTAAAATTAATGATAGTTATAGGTTAAAATTTATGTAGCAATTAGAGTGATGGGTTAGAGACGTGTTCGGGTGTCGTTAAGCGTAGGAGCTGTCATTATTTGTCCGCATTACATCCTGGGACTCGCACGGTTCTTCCACGTACCGTTAGTATATCGAATGGCCTTTCACGTACCCTTGAGGTATATAGAAAGGCACTTCATGTACTCGATTGTATATTGGAAGGCCTCTTGTGTATGGTTATGCATTTGACAGCACTACTACCGATTCTAACTCCCACTTACCTTGAGTATATCGGGAGACCCCACTAGGATACCTTATCCATCTGAGAAAAGCCCTTTGGCCATCTTGCTTGGAGCCATACACCGAAAACAAAATTCGAGGAGATTACTACACACGTACCCTTGAGGTATATCGCGAGTGGCACCTTCTTGACAATCCTGGTGAGAGACCTGACTATTTGAACTCCTCCTATCATTTTAAGTGTGCTTGTTTTGACCCCTCCTATCATTTTAAGTGTGCTTGTTTTGACCTATAGCTTGTGTAGGGAAATGTTTTGGTGTGTTTTCTAGTTTTTTAGACCCTAGGTTAGATAGGAACTGTATAGACTGGCTGAGTTAAGATAGTCCATAAGAGTACAGGGCTTTCCACCCAATTTTATTCCCGATTCAGGATAAAATCCAATGGAAGCTATCGACCAAGGAGCTGCCACCACCTCCCAAGTGGGAGATAATGTGGTTGCAGAAAGTGGAGGACCATATTCTTCACACTCACCTCCCTTGGTCCAACAACCTTCTCGGGGAAATACCTCGTTCCATTCTCCCACTGAAGGTCATGTTGATGATACTACCCGTCCAGATTATGGTCCCAATGCTCGATTTTGGGATACCTCTATAGGACAGGCCATTGCCTCATTTGGCACCCGTTTAAACTCTTTTGAAGATGAAGAAGAACGTAGCCAATACTATGCTACCATTCTCCATGCACAGGAGATTGATAAGAAAATAGATGAACTATTAGGCCCGACACCATCACGTTCCACATCTGTCCCTATGGGATATCGTTCACTTGTCGATTCTATGAGACCCATTGAACCAATTATAGATCGTGCAGTAACACCACACAACCCAGGTCAAAACACCACCCCCACCACCTCCCATGTTATGTCTATTCCAAATCCTCCCAGGTCTTCTGCACCTGGGGCCCAACCTTCAATTATCGTTTCTTCAGTACCTTCTAGTGCTGGGGGACAACCCCCAACATGAACTACGTTATCTGACACTGAAATTGTACCTAGTCAAGGTCAGATCTCTAATATAGAACTATTTACAGTTTATGTCCCTCCCACCCATACTAATGCGGTTAATCCCCCATCCAGTTCAGGTCAGCCCTTGGGAGCACAAACTGTAACCATACAATCTTTTGGAGGCTATGGTTATCAAATACCTGTAGGTAACATTAATCATCCACCCAATCCTACAGGGATGCCTTATGCTGGAATTCCATACCCTAGTAATAATTTTATGCCATGGGGGCAACCCAACTGGTCTTACATTCCAGCTATGGGGGGTATACCTATACATACTGTGGGAAGTGCCGAAGGACCGCCTTATAGAGGTCCTCCCCCTGGGGGGCCTAATGGTCCTAGAGGATCTGGAAACTTTCCTCCTTATGGTCCTAATGGTCCTAATGGTCCTGGGGGGATTGGTGGCATTCCTCCTAACGACCCTGGAGGGTTTGGTGGCCCTCCTCATAGTGGTTCCAGTGGTTCTAGAGGTTTACCTCCTGGTGGCCCTGGAGGGTCTAGTGGTCCACCCCCTGGTGGTCTTGGTGGTCCTGGTGGTCCCGGAGGCCTTGACAGTCCTCCTCCTGGAGGCCCTAGCGGTCCTAGCGGTCCTGATCCTAGAAATCAACCCCCTGCGGGTGGATTTTCTGTTAGTTCTTCTTCACAACAACCTGTCTTTCAGTCCACTTATGGTCCTACTGGTAATTATATGCCATATCAATATTACCAATATGTACAACACAATCGTCAGTTACCTTTCCTAGCAACTTTGGACTTACCAGATTTGTCCAAGTTGATTAATGACCCCATTCGACACAATCCCTCATGGCCTCCTATTCTAGTAAAGTTACCATTGGACATATTGAAATTCGATGGGAAGCAGGGAGACGACCCGAAGAACCATGTTATGACATTCCATTTGTGGTGTTCTTCTAACTCCCTCATGGATGATTCAATTCGGCTACAAATTTTTTAGCGAACTTTGACCGGTACAGCCGCGAAGTGGTACATTGAACTCCCACAACATTTGTTTGTGGATTTTGGCTCGTTGGAAACCGTGTTTCTCACACACTTTTAGCTCCCTATTCATTATGAAATGGGTATTGATCTCTTAACTTTTCTCTGATAGAACACCTCCACCCACATATCCGATCATATCCATGAGTGGAGAAGATGGAGAAGGTTTATTAAGGCCCCTAATCTAGATCAGTTATTAGCTGATTGGTTTACCAAATATTTGTTGCCTCCTATTTCTTGAGATGCGGCCATGGGCAGTGCCGTTACTGAAGAGTAGGTTATTATTCGGGCTCAGTACCTAGACTTGGTTTATTCCCAGTCTGGAACTCTTTATGACCTGATTCCTCAAGCTCCTCGCCCCAGCACCGATCCTGCCAAGCCACCAGTAGAAGTACCTATTGATGGGATTATTGGTTCAATCCAGTCCTTGTCAGTAGCGAAACCTACCAAGCAACCCCAGAATTCCACCCCTACTCCTTCGACTCCTAAGGTTTCCATCGAGGTCAATTCTATTCAAAGTACTCAAACCTCAGCCAATAATAAAAAGAAGGGTAAAACCACAGGGGATTCACCTTGTTGAGCAATATCTTATCACGTTCATTCATACTGGGAGGTTTTTAATTGTGAAAAATAAGGTCAATATATTGTAGGTATTGGGGGGCACGGAATAGGGTATGGGGGGTTTATAGGTATTGGGGGCTATAAAAAGCATTTTTTAGTAAAAATATGGAATATATTGTAAAAATAGGGGTTCTTTTAATTTGAAATATGTATTGGGAGGGGGGATCAACAAAATGATTTTTGTAAGTAATTTTCAATATCTAGTGAAACTAGGGGTATTATTTAATATCCCACGAACGAAGGCGCTATGACAGGGTTTCACTATGTGAAGACCCCGTGGGTAAAACTAGAAATAAAAAACCTGGAAACCAATAGGAGAATCCAAGACCAACCAACAGTGATAACAATAAAGGGAAAAGAAAGGCAAAATATCCCTGTCTGCTATGCGGAGGTGACCATTTCTCAAAGGAGTGTCCTCGTCGGGATGAAATCTCCCAATTTCTGAAATCATCCTGCACTTGCAGTACTCACGAATCCTTTTCCCTCTCAGCAACAACTGATAGACCACATGTCTAATCAGGGTAACTCTAGTTCGTCAAAAGAAATTTGTATGATGTCCTCAGATACCATTAATCTACAAACTTGAAGTCAGAATTATGACAAACTCGCAGATAAGAAAGAAGAACATTCTTCTTTAGGGAAAGCTCCCTCTACTAGTTCTCCTGCATCCTCGTGTACTATCCCCCTATCTATCGAGAAGCCTACTCTCGACATGATTTTGCGTCCACCCAAGAGTACTCTTAGGAAGGATGTCTTTAATCCCAATGCCCGAGCTGCTCAATTTGACAATGTAGTTGAAGATCTCGCTCAGGAACCTTGTGCAATGTCTACCTTAGAGGTACTCCAAAGTTTCCCTACACAGTGCAAAAACTTGTTGACAACATTAGGAGCTTTAGACCGGATAATACTAACTTGATTCATTTCAATGTTGAGAACTATAATTCTAGGTTACCTCATAAACTTGCTTTTCAGATCATTATGAAAGTAGTGGGAAAGAATTTTTTTTGAATGGTACTAGATTAAGGAGCTTCGACCTTGGTTTTGTCTCTGTCTTGTTGGAAGGCCCTTGGCTCTCCCGAACTTGTAACATCACCTACGACCCTTAAGGCCTTTAACGGACGGGGTTTCCAACCCCATGGTCTCATATCAGCCCTAGCGTTCGAGCTAGGGGGAAAAACTATTCCCATTCAAGTAGAAGTGGTAGATGCCCCCTTAGATTACAACCTCCTTCTAGGAAGAAATTGGTTCTATGCCATGACTGCTGTCGCCTCAACAGTATTCCAAACAGTCCAATTTCCGCATCTAGGGAGAATTGTTACCATTGACCAGCTTGATTTCTGTACGCTGGATGTTACTACCTCCACAGCTAATAACATCCCCATGTTAGGCCAATCCTCTCCTCCTTACCAGTCGATTGGGGTAGGCATGTTGAAGGATTCATCCCTTATGGGGATTTTTCCATCCACTCCTCCTAGCACAGATACCGCGACAGTCCATATGATCGCCTCATTTGATTATGAGCCTAAGGGTAAATAAGTTGTTGATTCCACGTCGTTGAGTCCACACGAAGCAATGTGTGATGCCATTCAAACCTTTTTCGATGATCACACTAATGACCTTCATCTAGTGGCTTCGGATCCTTACCATTTACCGTACTGGTTAGAACCTTCTCTTCCCGTTCTAGATTATCTCTCCGAGACTTTTCCTTCCGATGAGTCCATTATGGAGATCATGAATACAGATGAGTCCATTTGGGAGGATCACCATCATATATCCATGTTCCTCCCCAACACCAGTTCGGTTAGACATGATTATGCATCCTTGTTTCCTACTGATATTGTCAACGTACCCCAAAGTCCCATATTGTTGCAAGATACAGATTCTAAAGGAAACCTTTGCAACATTACTCATACGAGTCCGATTGACATATCAACCAACCTGATACTATCGAGCATGTTCATGTTGGGCATAACTGCTCGGCAGATGAATCTAAAGCATACAAAGCACTTTTCAAATAATTCCGTGATATATTTTCTTGGTCCTATGAAGAGATGACTAGGATTGACCCATCCATTGTGGTCCATGAGATTAAAAACTATCCCATGGCTAAACCTATCAAGAAAAAACTAAGGAAAGTCCATCCTCGGAAGGCCACAACTATTAAAGCTGAAATTGAGAAACTTCTCAAAGCTGGGTTTATTTATCTTGTACCTCTGACGGAATGGGTATCGAACGTTGTCTCTGTCAATAAAAAGCAGTGCACCATTAGAGTCTATATCGACTTTAGGGATTTGAATAAAGCTTGTCCCAAGGACAACTTTCCTACTCCGTATATCGATCAGATTATCGACAACTGTGCTGGAAGTGTCATCTTTTCATTTATGGATGGCTTCTCTAGCTATAATCAGATTGAGATATTACCCTTGGATCAGCATAAGACGACATTCATTTTCCCATGGGGAACCTTTGCATATAAGAAGTTACCTTTTGGCTTGAAAAATGCTGGAGCCACGTTCCAGTGCGCAATGTCCTATGCGTTTCACGATATTAAACATATTGTTGAACCATACCTTGATGACCTCCCTGCTCATTCATAGCGACGGGAGGACCACCCTGGTCATCTTAGAGAGATATTCCTGAGATGCCGTCATTATAATATACAGCTCAATCCACATAAATGTGTTTTTTGCATTGAGACGGGATGTCTGCTAGGTTTTGTGGTATCCAAAGATGGCATCTGGATTGATCCTTTGAAAATTGCCGCCATTTTAGCTCTACCAGCCCCAACTAATCTCCTTGAACTCCAAATTTTGCAAGGGAAGGCAAATTTTCTCCGCCGTTTTGTGTGCAATTTCATAGAGAAAACGCACGATTATATGCATCTCCTCAAGAAGAACACCCCGTTCTTCTAGGATGACTAGGCCCAACGTGCCTTTGATAATCTTAAGCATGCTCTGACTCATTCACCCGTGATACACCCCCCGAATTATTCAAAGGACTTTCTTCTGTATATTGCTGCCTCCGCTACTACCATCGCGATGGTTTTAGTGCAGGAAAATCTCCACGGTCAGGAACATGTGATTTATTATGCCAGCAAGAATCTTACAGATTCTGAAACTCGCTATTCATGTGTGGAAAATTTATCATTGGCCACAGTCATTACTGTACAAAAGTTTCTTCACTACATTATGCTTCGCACTACCACTGTATTGGCTAACCAGAACCCTATGTATTACATCCTGACTCGTTAGGTGCTTAGGGGCAAGTACTCCCGATGGATAGTCATACTACAGGAGTTTGATCTAGAATTTGCCAAAGCCACATCAAATAAATTCTTGGTATTTTACAAGCTCATGTGTGATCTTCCCTGTGCTTCGACGGAATCTAAGCCCCGTGATTCATTTCCATATGAATTCCTGTTCCTGATTAGTACTACCGACCCTTGGCATGGAGATTTTCTTATTTATGTCCAAACACAACGATTTCAGACACATTTATCCCGTGATGATCGCCGCCGTATCCGTCACCACGTGAAATACTACCTCATTCTGAATGATACCTTGTATAGACGTGGGATTGATTCTATTCTCCGGTGATGCCTCACCCATGAGGAGGCTGAACATGTGTTGAATGATTGCCACTCCGGAGCCTGTGGCGGTCATTTATCTGGGATGGCTATAGCCCAGAAAATCCTTCGCACTAGGCTATTTTTGGCCTTATGTCTTCAAAGACTGTCATGAGGCTGTTAAGAAATGCCCACCTTGTCGATACTTTTATCCTAAAAAGCGCACCCATCCTTCTCCGCTACACCCCATCATTGCTGTTGGCCCATTCACCAAATGGGGGATTGACTAATGGGGGATTGACTTCATGCATTGTAAGCCTACCTCAGCCGAGGGGCATGGTTACATCATCATAGCCGTTGATTATTTCACAAAATGGGCTGAGGCCATGCCTACATATGCGAAAGATGGTAAGACTGCCACTCTTTTCTTGTTCAATCATATCATAGCTAGATTTGGAGTCCTGCAGTCCATCGTTACTGATCACGGATCCCATTTTCATAATCAAATGATGGAGGAACTGAGTGCTAAGCTAGGTTTTCGCCATGAAAACTCTACGCCATATTATCCACAAGCTAATGGTCAGGTAGAGGCCATTAACAAAGTTTTAAAAACTATGCTTCGTCAGATGGTTGGAGATCATAAATCCAACTGGCACCATGTTCTTTTCTCTGCTCTTTGGGCTTATCAGACTTCTATGAAAACAACCACGGGTTTCACACCATTCCATCTTGTCTATGGGCTCGAAGCTGTCTTACTGATTCAATGTCAGATTCCATCCTTACAACTTGCCATCGAACTTCTCCCAGACACTTCCGTAGAGGAAGAAATATTTTTGTACTTGAATAACCTTGATGATACTCGGAGAGATGCTGCCTTGGCTAATGAGGCACATAAGAAATGCATCAAGCCGCAGTATGATAGATCCGTCAAACCCCGTGCCTTTAACAAGCGTGACTTAGTATTGACTTATGATCAGAGATATGACAAGCTAGGGAAGGGTAAGTTCGAGTCCATGTGGTACGGACCTTTCATCATTTCTAAGGTGTGAGACAAAGGAGCCTACGAGCTCGTTGATTATGATGGAATCCCTTTGGGGCAACCTCGCAATGGGTTGTACCTGAAAAGGTACTATGCCTAGGTATTTCTTGGGTAGTGTCTTGTATATATGTGTATTGCTTGGCTTTTAGTATTTTCAAGATGGTTTTGAGTTTAGTGTCTGAATCTATTTATACCATGTTTTGGTCATGCAGATGGCTTTCTACGGATTCACTGATGGTGCTTGCCTCCACACCTTGAATCTCACCTCAGCTGCTTGGGTCCTCTATTCCCCGACTAAAGATTTGGTTAGTTCAGGAGTGGTTTGTATAGGTCCCCTTACTAATAACATCATCGAGTATGAAGCAGTCCTCAGTATCCTGACTGAAGCTACCTCCCAGGATGTTCACAATCTGGTAGTCTTGATGGACTCGCAACTCGTGGTTTGCCATTTAAACCATGTTTACACCATTAGAAACCCTATGCTTCTCTGCCTCTTCCAGAGAGACGTTTGTTGGAAAGATCATTTGAAACCATCACTTACAGGCATATCCCTAGGGAACATCATGTAGTTGCTGACTCATTAGATAATTACATCCTAGATTGGCATATTGCCCATTCATGACATTGAAATCAAACATGGTCCATTGCAAATAAACATTTAAAGACACATAAAACTCATATAAAATGCATTTACCATTTGAGACATATAAACACCGGGTAAAGTCTGTATATATATATACGTAAAAGTTTACAAAAAATAGGTCCCGAGACCTCATATGAAGCACATAGGCTTTCAGGAAAAATCACTATACAAAATCTTGAAGCTGTCAGCTTTCAGTACATATCTCATACACTAGTGATGCTCGTGGTAGCACATCACTACCCAAGTTACTCTACACAGTATCCTACTGAATCAACTCGGTATTCCCGCTGTAGGTCTTTGATACCTCATCAGGAGGTCATCAATGGAAGCATCTGGGATATCCAAGGCCAACCTCTCCAGGTTTTCCTCTAACTCCCTGATGATATCATCACCCCGTGGTACAAAGCGGGCTCCACCTTGCCTATCTAGTGGAGAAGCTCCTCCCGGTCGCACTGCTCCAACATCTGCATGAGAATATACAGGTCTCGTCACTTAACATAAAAAATATAAAACATTAAAAAAAAACCATAAAAACATTTCATCCATTTTAGGGTTTTTTTCTTCTTACTGATGTCGCCCCACTGTCCTCCAGGTGGGAGTGGTAGGTCAGGATCTCCGGTGAAGTCCGTACCTGCGTAAGCATAATCCTCAACCATGAGGATCTGATCTCAGAGCCATCTGAAGAGCGGCTCACTGAACTTCACCTTCCCTCTACCTGCTCGTATACGAGCCATGATCTAGACCCACCTCAGCATACGAGGGACCTGTGCTCTCAGAATTCTGAAGACCACCTGAGGTATCATTTATGGAACCCGCTCGAAGAAGAAGCAGGTTAAAATGGAACCAAAGCCAAACTGCTTTAGCTCTCCCTGTCGACACTTAGTCAGCTGATCTTTGAATATCGGAAGCATGGCTTCTGCCCAGTTGAATACCGTGGGTTCCATGGCCTCTATGGCATGTAACAGATGTGCCCTAGAAGCCTAGTGCACACCCTGACTCCCAGCCACCCTTTGCATAGTAAATAGGACAGTCCATAGGGGCCCATCCATCAGTGCTCTGATGGGGATTTTCTTCCCTGATGTTCTCGTCCTTGGAGCACAGTGACGATCTATCAGCTCTCGAGTGGTAATATCCCCTCCAAGGGAACCTGTCAATGAGATGGGGGCACCCCGCCTCGAGAGACCAGTCAGAAAGTAGATATCCTCCACCTCCACTATCAGAATATGGGCCCCAACCTTGAAGTACTGCTGTTCCGGATTCCACATCCGCAGTATGTGTTCTAATAACCGCTCGTGTGACACCATGCTTGGGGTCCGGAAGAATTTCAGGAGCCCACAATCCCATAATGTGGCAATCCAACCCACATTCCTTTCAGCAAAAGCATCATCGATGTCATGTTGCCTTTCTTTCCATATCACCATGTTTGAGCAACAAAAACTTGCCAAAAACAATCATAGCACTCATTAGAATCATATCTAATCATTTAAAATCAAAATAATGACTTATTATTGCTTGTGCTATTAGTTTTAAATCTCCACAGCCAGCACCGCCTGTGCACCATTGGAGACAGGAAATGGCACCGCCTGTCATCTATGTTTTAGGCGCGGTTCTCGGGAGGTACCGCATATCCTGTAATGGGTATGCGCAGTGCCCGTTTTCAAGGTTTTAGAGCTTTCCATACAAGTCCAAAACCCCACCAAAACTAAAAATAAATGCTATGAAAAGAAATAGTAAGGTTTTAGCTGTTACCTGCAACTGACGGTGCTCAAATCTGACGGTGGGAACTCCCGGTATCAACTACTGAAGATTTGGCTAAGAAAGTGCTCCAAATGCTCTCCACTATGAGTAAATAGTAAAATGATTTGATTTTTTACTATTTACATGACTTATATAGGCATTTTTGGGTCTGATATACTATAGTTTTGATGTAAAATTATTTTTTACTCTAGATTTATCAGTCGTAATCCCTTAATGCTAGTTATGAACGCATTTAACACTTGTTTCTAAGTCGATTACAGGATAAGAGAACTATAGTAAGAAGTTTTGGGAGTTTGTTTATGACTTTTTTGCACTTCCATAAAACGGAAAAGGTCAATGAGCGTTTGTTACGACACTTTGGTCACGCTCCTTAAACCCAGTATCAAAGGTCCGAGTCCGTTTTTGATTCTTTCTAGGCTCGTAAAAAATTGACATTGTGTAAAGAAATGTCATGGAGTCTTCTTTTCACCTCTTTTTCAGGCTCCTTAAACACGAAAAGATCATCGAGTCCATTTTCGATTCTTTTCAGGCTCGTAAAAAGTGACATTGTGTAAAGAAACCTCATGGAGTCCTCTTTAAACTCTTTTTAGGCTCCCTAAATATGAAAATATTATCGAGTGATCTTGTCTTCTTCACACTCGTTAAAGCATTTGAAGAGTCGACCGTCCAATGATAGGTTATCTCTTTTTTGGTTTGGATAGGACTATTTACAAAAAAGGAACACTCCAGCCGATCATGACTGGAAGAGTTCTCTAAGGTATAATTTTACACTTTTTCGGGCCTTAGAGACTAAATCATATGAAAAAGGACCCCTTTGGAGTCTTCTTCCATAATCATTTAGACTCTCTAAACATGAACGATACTGCGTTTTCTTTCATTGGACTCGTTAAATTAAACATTGAGAGACCCGTTTTGGGAACGAACCCCTCCTATCTCAGGTTCATAAAACACATGAGTCTGGACTTGTATTCTGACAAGCTATATCGAGTGTTTTTTACCCTCTTTGAACTCGTAAAACTGAAAAGAGGTACTCATTGATCATGATGGGGAAAATGGGAAGGGAATCATTTTTGAAAATAAATGGCAGTAGTTTGTCATTACCTTTGAACATGGCACTTGTCTGCACATCATGTCGATCAATTGGGTATTCAGCTGATCTCCGTGAAGATCCACTTTCATGAGTCATGCCACTCCTTTGAGTCTTTCAAAAGAATGCATTGTCCATTGTCGCATCGTGAGTCTGTCCCATTCGGTCATGCTGCCAAGTCTTGTGTCGTGTCGCCCGATGTTCAAAGGGAAGTTGAAGAAGTTTACCTCTACAGTCAAAACAGTCTTTGTGTCAGTTCTTTTGAGTCAGTCCTATGGTTACTACATTCACTTCATTCCAGAACTATGTTCCAAGTTTTGTGTCATCGATGTGGGACTCATCATGGCCCTCCTTCGATGAGACTATTCCCGTCAACATCAGCTCATTATTCGGGAAATAGTCTTAGAAACAAAAAATTAGTACCTTGAGATCTATATGCCTTAATGACAGATTCTCTCACTCTCGACATAGGTTCACATCATTGGCCTTTGATCGACAGAATCGACTGGGTGTTCGACATCAGGACATCTATTCACATTCAGTAGATTGTACTAGGGTACTTTGGGAATCATTGACATTAATGGTGATCTCCCTTGCACTTGTTAACGGTTCATATCATTGAACGATAATCAAGTGGTTTCTACCATGTTCGACTTCAAATCATTGTAATCACATGGATAGAATCATACTTTGTAGAAGATGAGACGAAGACCCTGGGTATTTGTTTAAAGCGCTCATTGATTTTCCCCAGGTTGCAATGGAGTTTTGTATATCTAGCATGGATCCACATTTGTATGGTCGTAGCTATGCTCAAATTTGCATCTGTATGACATAGATCTACATTGTATTTCTGGTAGCTATGTCCAAGTTTGAGTCTTCTATCACATGGATCTACACTGTATTCTAGTAGCCATGCTTGTTTATTCCTTCCATGGATCTGCCTTGTATTGGTTTACAACCATGAGTTGGTTACTTGTGTCTATGAGTCAAAGATATTGATGTACTACAGATGCCTGCTTGACTACATGCTCTGATCGAGCTGACATTTTCACCTCGTAGCAACAACTTGTTCTCTCAAAGCTCTTGTTTATCGTATCCCTCGAAGACTCATGCTTTGAGGGGCATCCTATTATACCAAAATCCTGTCATCATCATGTGATAAGACCTTTGACATACCTATTTTCCCTTAATCCCAGCACTTGGAGTGGAAACCCATGTTGATTGTCAATATTTCATAAAAAGACTCAGCAACACACTTTCCCCTTTATCCATGAGCGGTACCTTGCTCGCACTGCTTGTGCCTTGTTATCCATAAGCGGAGCCACCGCTTATAGCCCTTGGTCCATAAGCGTTTTTAACCTGAACTGCTCTGTCATAGAAGGAGAAAAGAGGTACCCTAGGTAAAATGGGAAAAATAGAAGATTCTCGAGGCTTCTAGATCATGAGCCCCGTGTCCTCCCTTATCCCTATCATTGTCGGTCATTTGAGCTCGAGATCCCCCATCCTAGGATATTAGAGGCCACTTCATCCACAAATCTCTCAACCATTCCTATCCATTGAGCCTTATAAATATAAGCTCATATCCATGGTTGAGGGGGAGAACCATTGAAGTATTGTTATGCTATTGGATTGACCACTTGACCCAAGCCATTGGAGAGCATAGAGAACAAAGTTGGAGCTTATGGGGATGAAAGTTTTGGTTCCATGGAGATGCATGTCAACACTTAATTGGTTGTAAACTTCTCCATTTTAATCTTAATACAAAGCTAATTTCCGTCCCACTTTACTGTTGTTGTTTGATTTCACATGTTAATGTTGTTGGATTCCTTAGTCACTGACATGGATTAATAGATTATGTTCTGGTAGCTTTGATGTGTTTGCGTGTTTAATCTGATTGTAGGTACACAGGTTTACTATCGAAGTAGGCATTCTAGGTATCTATGATATCCAGGGAGGCTCTTCATCCTTTGTCGTTCATTTGTTTTGGATTTGAACCATTCAGACCAGAGGAACAACTTCTTTCCACAAAAGGTGAAATATTCCTGCTAACAGGTATTGTCAAAACAGTCTGTTGATAAAAAAAGAAATTGTTCAGAGGTCTGTGTTCACCAGGTAGTCTCCAATTGTTGCAGCTGCAACCTTTGTCCCCAAAATTTTAAATTTTAGGGCCCTCCTTTTGATTTGATTCTATTAGATCTAGCTTAGGATATTTTTGGTTTCACTAAAGCTACCCTGAAGTTCATATATTTTTCTTAAAACTTGATCCTTTTCATTTTTGTATCGGAAGATTAGTTGGCTATCCTTCCGATATTGAAAGCATAGTTGACTATCTTTCCGACGTTGTGAAAGTTGAACGGTCTATCCTGTCAGCAATACTTCATACTCCCTAGCTGATACGTCGAAACCGCAGTTTCTTTTGTCTTTGTTTTTTTTTTCGAGCTTAACACTTGGCGTTTTGATTGTCGATGACTTTTTATTGCTATCGGAATGTTCTACAAGAATAAACCGGAGTACTAGTCTTTTACGCTGCCGACGTTGCGGGAGGTAGGTGATGAACGTTATGAGAGTTAGTGCTTTTCCTTGCCGATGCCGAAGAGTTTAGGTGTTCCGATCTCTGACACATGTTAGAATGAATGAGTCGCGAGGATATTTCTTTGCGCTACCGACACTATGGAGGATGCTCAGTCTTGAGGTTCTGTGCTTAGTGCCTAGTGGTGCCGATGCCGACAGACTTAAAACTTATCGCGGGTCCGTAGTTGATTTTGCACCCGCGGTTGCGGCTGTCATCCGAACGACCCTTCTGATTGTTAGAGTTTTTGATTGCCGATGAGTTTTGAATGCCGATTAGGGTTTTGACCATCGAGTGTTTTTTTTTTTTCCCAGGAAAAAAAGCGTAATTTCATTCATCTTGCGAGATCAAAATTACATTTTGTAGATTCACAACGTGAATACCATATACATAACCAAAAAACTGTCATGAGATTATAACAACCTCCAGTCAAATTCCCAATGCGTTTTCTGTCCACCTTTCAATAAGGTTCAAAATATACATCAATATAATTCTGTAAAAAAGTTTTTAGTTCTGCGAAATTAACCATCTATGCCAAAAAAGTGCATAAGAAACAAGATATTATCAGTCTTCTACAAAGGGTCTGTGATAGAACCCCTGCAGTCTGCCATCTTTAATCTCTTTCACTGTCCAAGTGCCCGCAACCAGCCTGATCCCTTCCTTGGAAGCTTTGTCCGCTTCCTGGTTATTTTCCCTGTAAACATGCCGGCAAGAGTAAGATTCAAATCTCTGAAGTAAAAGTATGATAGAGTGAAGAGTGTGTGTAAGTCTCAGCTGTCGACAAGCTTGGGTCTGATTTATCCAGTTTATGACATTCATCGAATCTCCCATAAAATTCAGATTATTGCAACCTTTTTCAAGTGAAAAGATCAACAGGAGTTTAAGGCTCACGAGCTCCGAGAAATTATTCGTGCCCCCCCCCGAGGCCCATGGAAAGAACAAAGTAATGTAAATCAGAAAAGAACAAGACAATGCCTCCTCCACATAATTCATTTTGAGCTGCCCCGTCGAAGAAGGCCCACGGGGTCGCACGATCAATATCCACAGCCAATCTTCTACGTTCATTTGCCACCCGAATGTGTTCCAGATAAGACTTATAATATCCCACAGCCAGAGCTCCAACAATGGCCAGATTGCTAGCAGCGTCCTCAAAAATGGCTTTATTGCGTGCCAACCAAATCCCCCATGTAACCACCAAAGGTAAAATATTATGTTTCTGCAGAGTATATGACCGCCACCATGAAGCCCAGGCAACTTCCATCGAAGCCCCTGCCCAGTGACAAATGAAACCTGCCAGGGAAGAAACTTCCCTGCATACATCCTTTGTGAAAGAACAAAAAAGAAACAGGTGGCAAGTGGATTCCAGCTCCTTTTTGCAAAGCACACACCAGCCTGGACCCTGAAAGGACCGTTTCTGAAGCACATCCCATGTTGGAACTTTATTATTTAGAGCGTACCACATGAACAGTTTTGTCTTTGCTGGACATTTCGACCTCCACAAAGGTCTCCACCACCAGACCTCATCTCTTATTCCTTCTTCTTCACTAAGACACTTATATCCAGCCTTAGGTGTATAACTCCCAGCCGGGGCAACCTCCCAAACCAACGAATCTTCTTGATCAGTAAGAAGGATATTTGCAAGTACCAATTCCCTCAAGTATCATTCCATAATATCAGTTTCATGATCCCCCAGACCCAATGAGGAAGCCCTTCTCCAGTGTTGAACCATGGGACAGCTGGCCTTGGATCAGCAAGATGGTTTAATGTAGAGATCCCCATATGTCGTAAAGCCACAACCACATCATTTGGAAGAATATGCTGTTGAATACAGCCCACCCAAGGATCCCTGCCAATCAAGAAATTTTCCCCATTTCCAATATCCCAGGCAAGGTGGCTTTCAATCAGATGAAAAGATTTGATGATAGCTTTCCAGATCACCGATCCTCCTAAATGATCTTTCCTGGGGTTTCGAATCCATTCAATGAGATTCACTCCCAAAAGATACTTCTGTTTAATTACCCTAGTCCAGAGACTACAGGTTTTCAGCAGCCTCCAACCCCCCTTGGCAGCCAAATCTTTTGAAAAGAGAAATATGTTCTTAAGGCCCCACCCACCTAATCCTTTTGGAACCGCGATCCTTTTCCAGTTTACCCATGGAGTTACCTGTTCAGCCTTTTTGCCGCTCCATAAAAATCTAAAGCATATCCTTCTTATCCTTTCAAGAATCCCTTTCGGAATCCATGAAAGGGACATCCAATAAACCGGTATTGCCTCCAATACTGCTTTGACCAAGACAAGTCTGCCAGCTCTAGAGAGCCACTTATGACTCCAAACCATGAGTCTCTTCTCTACCTTCCCAACCAACCATAGCCAATCCTGTTTCCGGTACAAGTTAGCTTTCAGAGAAAATCCTAGATACTTAAGTCCAACATCCAATCCAACTGTAATGATAGGAAATAACCTCCTAAGTTCAGCCTCCTCTTCTGGTCTTAACAGATGGGTTGTCAGTGAAGATTTGCCAAAATTTATCTCCATTCCAGTGGCCTTAGAGAAGAGGGTCAGAATCTCCTGGAGAACTCTAGTTTCTTCTCTAAAACCAGAGCAGAAAATCAAAACATCATCCACAAAAAGTAGATGTGTTACATAGAGATGTGAAGCTAGCTGAATCCCAGCAAATCGACCTTCCACTTTAGCTGTTCTTAAAGCCTTGCTTAGACCTTCCGCTACTAGCAGAAAAAGGAGCGGAGACAAGGGACACCCTTGTCTTAGCCCACGCTCAGCATGAAAAAAGGGTGAGGCCGCACCATTAATTAACACAGCAAAGGAAACAGTAGTTAAACATGACATAATCCATCTTATGAAATTTATACAGAAACCAAGATGGGTAAGAAGCAACCTCAGATAGAGCCAGCTAATTTTATCATACGCTTTAGAGAGATCAAGTTTGAGAATGGCTCCCTTTAGCCTCTTAGTTTTTAAGCTATGGAGTCCTTCCTGAGCAACCCCAATTGCTTCATGAATCTAACGACCTTCCAAGAACCCAAACTGCTCATCTGAGATATGATTAGAGAGGATGATTTTCATTCTAAGCGCAATTACTTTGGAGATAATCTTATAGACACAATTGCACAAGGAGATAGGTCTGTAGTCATTTAGGGTAAGGGGATTATCTGACTTAGGGATAAGGGCTATAAATGTAGATTTGAAACTAGCAGGGATCCAACCTGACATCCTTGAGTCTTCAATAACCTGCAGCAAATCCTTCCCCAAAATATCAAATAGTTCCAGGAAAAAATCAATCGTCCAGCCATCTGGTCCTAGACTTTTATATTTTTGAAAACTACCCATAACCTTTTTAAGTTCTTCTTCAGTCACGACCCTCATCAGATCCCTGTTTCCTTCCTCATCCACAAAACTAGGAAACATCTGAGCCACCCTTATGACCTCTTCAATTGTAGCCTACTGAGGGGCTTTAAACAATTGCTGAAAGTGATTCACCCCGCACCGAGCTTTATCTTCGAAGGTTACATGGGTGGATCCCTCCTCATCCTGCAAACTCCAAATGGTGTTAGCCACCTTCCTTCCACGAGCATACTCATGAAAAAATTTGGTGTTATCATCCCCACATTCAATCCAAATAGCTCTGCTTTTAAGCCTCCACGCTTCCTCTCTTTCCAGAAGAAGAGTATTACGCCTTCCCTCCAATCTAGTTAAAGATTCCTTCGATTCAAGTGAAGAGAGACCACCACCCTCACCTTCGTAGATCACCAACAAATCAGCCTCCACCTGTTTCAACTCAACATCTGATCTGCTCCTTTTTTCAGCTGCCCAATCCTTGATCCAAGCTTTTAATCTTTTAATATTATCTGCAAACTACAAAGCAGCCGACCGATCATTTACCTCCCCTATAGGGTTCCAGTGAGTGATGAAAAGGGCTTTGAAAGTCTCGTCCTGGAGCCAAGTTTTATTGAATTTTAAAGAACTCGGCGGGTTAATAGGCCCCTTTTTGATTTCAATAAAAACCGAGAAGTGGTCAGAATGTCCCCCGCTGCCAACCCACTGTCTAACTAGGAAAGATCTATCCACCAGCTGCTCAGTTATCAGAAAGCGATCAAGCCTTTTTGCCACTCTGGCCTCTCCACTTTGATTGTTTCTCCAAGTTGGCCTAATCTTTACCGGTTCAATATCCAACAAACCTTTCTCTACCAATTTCTGAATAAAATAATTTGTCAGAGGATCTGCACGAGCACGTGGTCCCCAGATCTCATTCTACCCCAAAGAAAAGTTGAAATCACTGCCCATGACAAGTGAGTCTCCACTCACCAGAGGATGTTGTAGCAAATTATCCCAAAAGAGGCCTCTGTTCAAGTAAGGCCCATATACATTAAGCACTGGAAAAGTGAACCCCATCTCTTCAGAGTGAAATTCCGCTCCAAAGACGGAGTCCATCCTCCAAGCACTAACCAGCTTAACAAAACACTTCCTCCATCCCACAGCCAATCCCCCAGAACGACCATTGGCATCGAGAGTAATAAAAGACCACCCGGGCAACCAAAGTTCAAGCCGCTCCTTAATCACTTCACCAACTCCTAGAGTCTCTTGTAGCAGAATCACATCAGGATGTTCAAGAGTAAGCATCCTAATGAAGGCTGTTTTCTTCACAGGCCCAGCTAGCCCTCGACTGTTGAAGGACATAAGTTTCATTTCCGACCTCTTTTCATGGCCTTCTTCGCTCTAAGGGCCGATTCAATCGTTAATTGTTTTCCATCCAGAAGATCCTCCTTAGCTCTAGACTAAGCCTTAGAGAGGTTTGTTTTCCTGCCCCTACCCCTTCGAACAGGCGAGGATTTGGCTAAACCTGAGGTAGTCTTAGATCTTGATCTTAAGAAATAGACCGAATCTGAATATTTAGTAGGGGAAGGACAAGTTTCTTCACAAGGAGTTCCAGGGTCAGGTTCCAAACAAACACTAGAAGGCTCTGTCACATCTAGAAACAGTTCAGGAGCACTAAGAGCCAAACCAACAACAGGGGCAGAATCAACCTCAACAAAAGAAGGAGGGGGCACAGTAAGAGGTGTAGAGGAGGGCACAAAAGATGGAGAAGGGCCCGCCCAACCCGAAAAAGACAGTTTCCTTAAACCCTCAATCCAGTCAAAGCCTAAGAAAGAGACATTATTCAGGAACAAATTAACATGAGGAGACAAAGGAGGAGTGGAAATACCCGGGCAAGAAGGAACCTTGGGAGAGGTGACAAAAACTGTATCTTGAACCTGAGCAGTCGAATCTGGAAATCCTTTGGCCCTAGCTGGGCTAGTAATGAATGGTTCTTCGCGGACTGGATCACAGGCATGTTCTTCTACATGAATGGGTGCTAATCCAGGAGACTCAGCAATCTTCACAGGCTGCCCCTCATCTGAAGCCACATGGCCTTTCCTTCTAAAACCAAAATGAGCATGCTTTGGTAAAGAGCAATCTGAGGCCGGATGACCATATGCGTGACAACGCCGGCAACGGAATGGGACATTTTCGTAATCTAGGATTTGAGGAATGATCACCGATCCCCAGTCCAAATTGATAGATTCTGCGAGACCTTCCCTAAGGTTAATGTTCACCAATATTCGAGCAACCTTCTGCTCCTGGGTTTCCAAAAAAGATAAGTCTGCCTCCAGAAAAGTACCCAATATATCTCCAATCCTCTTGAAATGGTACAAATCCCAGAAATGTAGAGGGAGAGAAGGCATTCTTACCCAAATAGGAACTTCATCCACCCTTTCTTTGCTTGCATCAAACAAAGGGTTCCACTTTTTCAGGAGAACAGGTGAATGATTAATGTGCCAACTCTTGCTCTGGATCTAGTTGAGGTCCTCCTCCTTTGCCAGATTAACCGCAAACCATCCTCTATTCAGCATCACCACCTTCGGGGTATATCCAAACTGTTCCCCCCAAGAAACCATGGCCCATTCCTGCACAGTCTTTTTTGAAAATTGCCGCCCCATAGCTCTCTCCACCAGTGTGCAATTTGCCATCTGCAATACACCATCCCAAGCTAGGTCTTCCCCCACAGCATAATTCCGAAGCTTTTTAGTTTTGATCTAGTTCCTTCTTCGACGTTTTGGCGAGCCGCCTTGCACAGATTTTCGACCGGCCAAACCCTCCAAATGTCCTCGACCTCCAACCGTGTTGACCCCTCGTGGGGAGTCGAAACCACACTGCTCCGCTACACCCAAGGGAAACCTCCTATCGACCACCGGAGAGAAACCTCCAACCCCACCACCCTGCAGGAACCTTCCCTCCCCCTCATCAAGAAACACCTGTGCAAAATCCTCCACAGGTTCAAGCCCTTCCGTAAAGCCAGGTAACGAAAACCCTAAATTGCTGGGACAATTACCAGTCACCCACCGGCATGGGCTGTCCAGTAAATCGTTCGGAAGGAAAGAGTTCCCCTGAAAAACTTCAGTAAACTGACCCCCCGGCGAGACAATGAAATCCGAGTGAAAGGTAACATCCTCCAGATCCAACGGCCCTGATTTAGCCAAAGCAAGTGCATCCGGTCCCAGCCTTGGGAAGTCCACCTCCTGCTCCAGAAAACCTCCACCTGGCACTCCCCAGATGTCAATGCTTTCCAACGGATCACTAGAGTAGTCCACAACCTCCAAGTCCTCCATTGCTACCAAGAAAGGTAACCGTGACAGTCACCAAACCCCACAAAACTTCCAGCTGCAATGTAAACCCTAATAAAAACCGCCTCCAGCTCAGTCAAGACAGCTTCACAGTCATCGAACCTGCACAAATGTGAAAAAACAGTTGTTAATCCAAGTCCCCAGCCATAGCTAGAGGCTTGTACAACATATTCTGACAGAACTATGGCATCAAGGCTTCACGCATGCAGTCATCGCCATGTTCCCGTCCCCCGATTTTGTCATCCTCCGATATTTTCTTTGAATTCATATAATGCTCCTTTTTATAATGACTATGATTGTAAATGCAAAGCTATTCGAACATATGCTAAGCAGTTTCTTCAGTGTAAATCACATAACTATGCGCCGACCATCGAGTGTTATATATATGAAGGTCATATTTTTTTATTTTTTTATTTGTTTAACTTGTTGTTTGCTCCAGTCTTCATTGTTTGCACCGATTCACGTGTGCCCAGCTGTCCAAACTTGACTCGTTTGCTCTGCCTCCGTGGATTTTTCCCTCCCATCAAATACACTGCTATTTTCTAGGTAGGTCAACCACAACTATGTTGTTTTGGTTTTTTATTGGTCAATTTGGAACCATTGGGTTTTCCCCTGGTTAGGTTTTCCGTGAGTTAAGTTGTCTGCTTAAAGGGAGGTTTTGTCTTTGTGGTGTGCATGATGTTTTACTTGAGGGAGAAGAGTTTAGCTGTTTGCATTTTTCTTAGCGGAATAATTTTGGGTTTGCATGTTTGTTGAGCTGTTATGGATACTTTTGCTCCAATGCGAAAGATTAGGGCATGGTGCAGACAAGCGTTTCACTGTCTGCACCACCCGTTCTTTTGGTTGTCCATAGCGGCCCAAGGGATGTTAAACCTTTGCTTTCACTTACCTTTTCCCTGGGACTATGGAGGTTTTCCATTTTTTCTCAGGTTAGGGTTTTTCAACAGGAAGAGCACTGCATAGGGTCTAATACTTTTGAGTTGGGTTTTGAAGACAAGCAATAGGAATAGTTTAATTCATCCTTTTATTTGATATCGGATTAGTTTGATATGGTTCAGGTGTAGATAAAGGATTATTTTTAAACGTTGTGAAGTTTACAGGAAGTGGAATTAAGCAGTTTTAGGACACAACCTGCAGGATTTTTTCTTTCGCCTTGTTAATTCTTTTATGCATTGAGTACTATGTGTAGTTTATTTTTTTAGAATGCATATGGAGGAGGTAAACAAATTGATATAGTTTCTTGTTTATTGTTAAAACAACTGCTAATAGCTCATTGGGTCTAAGAACATGCTGTGATTGTGACATGGTTATTGTTGTAACGAAAACATGTTGAAGAGACAAAAGAAAAAGGCTCCTGTGGTTGAAGGAGAACCTGAGGTTGAGATCATCACTAGGGTTGAGTATATATATGAAGATACCAAAGCTTCCACTAGGGTTGAATCGGACTACAAGTGGGGAGAGATCTATAGGATGATTTCCAACTAGGACGTACTTGATGCGGGTTTCGAGGAGCTAACCATCTATGCAAACATTGAGAAATCAACTCTCATGAAAGTAGCCACAAGATCCGAGTTTTTCCCTTGTTCCGAGGTGATAGGATGGATTCTACCTAGGGCATATGTAACCACAATGATTCTAGAGAATATTGCTAAGTAGGGATACACTGGATATAGCCTTGCATATGTCTCTATGGCTTATCATCTACCTTCATCCCAGGTTTACTTGACAGAAAGATGGTTAAAAGAGATAGCTATGGATCTGGTAGAGATAGTTAAAAGAATGATGATACCGGGAAAAAATTCCGAACTAGACCTTCCGTAGAGTATGACACTTCTACTCTCTGTTCTCCCTATAGTTTCATTACACTGATGTTAAATATGATCTTTGGTAGAGCACACGAAAAGAGTTTCAAGATAGGGTGGATACCAATTATCTTCTATGTGGCTACTCAAGGAACCATTTTTAATTGGTCGAACATAGTGTCAAATAGCCTCTCAGCATGCATATCAGTGGCCTTAGGAGGGGTATCACAAAAGAAATAAGAGTTCTATATGAGCTCTATCCTGATTGACTGTATACTCTGCACTTAGTCTTTTCCAGCTTTGATATGTAACTAGGAGAGGGACAAAACCACAGTGTACATTGCATATAAATTGTTATGGGCCCATAAATATTATAGCTATTACAGGGAAATCTGCGAGCACTTTATCATGCCCTTATATACCCTCATTTCCCGACTGAATGCAATTGCATGTCCGAGGAAGCATTCAAGGTCATCGAGGAATTCAAAGATTACTATTTGAATGAGGATGGGTTGTATATAAGAATGTATGGTGGTTCCAGAGCCCCTTCCCTACTCCCTAAGTATGCCACTGACTATGTACTACACAAAGAGGTAGTTAGGCAAGTGCATATTGATGGTGTAGGAAATTTCCTGTTTGAGCATAAAAAGGAAACATATCCTACAGTGCCTTTCCTGCTTGGCAGCTACAAATTTTCAAGAGTTAAACAGGCTGCATAATTTGTTCAGGAGCTGGAGCATTTTCATTTTGGCGAAATGAATTTTCATAGGAATGACTCCCAGAATAAAGTAGCAAATTACTGCAAGGAAGCGGGAATTAATTTTGAATATATTGATTTTTGGGATAAGGAAGAGGAAACATTCAGAAGTGCAAAGAACATAACTGCCCTTAAAAATAGGTTCAAATAGAAAATAACTACTATGGGTGGAAAGGGAAAAACTTCAGAGAAGACTAAGACATTGGAAGAAGAAGAGGTGAAAAAGAGAGAAGAAGATGCTAGAAGGATAGCACAGGAAGCCGAAGGCTGGTTGAAGAATGAAGAAGAAGAAAGGAAGCGAGATATAGAGGAAGTAGTAAGGAAGCAAGAGGAGGAGAGAAAGAAAAAACAAGAAGCAGAAATCAAGAAAAAGTAAGAAGAAAGTGAAGGTTTGAGATTAATAGGATCTCAAAAGGACTAGCAGAATATAGAGCAGGTAGATACACAAGGAGGGCAGGATCCAACAGATGTAGGGCAAGGACAATCTAATCCTGACCCCCCTGAGCTTGCTGCATCCTCTGGCAGCACTCTAGGACAAGCTTAATTTTCTGGGATAGATTTGATCCCTTTCATGCCTATAGAAGGGGAGGAAGTTCCTGACTTTAGTACCATTTTCTATGATAAGGAGAAGAAAAGAATTGTAAAAAGAACTGAGAAAAAGGTCGAAACTGGAGGATAGTCGGGAAAGATGATAACAGATAAAACAGTAGTCCATGGGACAAATCAAGATCCATAATTAATAGCAAGAGCTGGGGTACCATTAACCCAAGCAACTGAAGATAACGTGGATAGACTCATGACCGACCTAGAAGAGTCCCGAAAGAATGCAACTAAGTTTAAAAAAACTTTAAAGAAAGAAAGAGATGAGGGTTAGAAGCTGAAAAGGAAGTACGAAGACATGATGAATGAAGTCAAGACTTCAAGAACAGAATTCCAGACTCTGCAAGCAAATAAGGAGGCCTTAGAAATATATGCAGAGAAAATGGAAAAGAGTGATCAGGATAGCTTAGCTGAATTACAAAAGCTACAGCTAGAACATCAAATGTTGAAAACTGAAAAGGAGGGTATTCAGGTATCATATGAGACTCTAAGTGCAGAAAAGAACAGGTTGCAAAGCAAATTTGCTGAGTTAGACATGGAAAAGGCTACCACAGAGGAGAAAGAAAAGCAGTATCAAGAACAGGTGGCAGCCTTAAAATAACAAAACACTTCATTGAGTGCATTACTGAAAGATGCTATGGAACATAAAATAGACATTCAACCTTTGAAAGAACACATTCTAACTCAAAGAAAGAAGATTCATCAATTACAGACATGCATAGAGGATGAAAGGTGTAAGATTCTATAGATAGACACCAGACTAGAGGAAATTTTAGATACTACTTCATATTTTTTGGACAGATCTCAAGATATTTTGGAGATCCTAACAGGAAGAATGACCTGGGTAGAAACAAATAAGGAATCTCCTGCGGAGTTAGCATTTAAAGATCAGCAGAGTTTAAAACAGGAGTATGATTTACTGGAGTTTGCTATCAATGTAGCAAAAGAGTTCAAGAAAACTGTGAAAAAGACGAAGGGAGCATGTGCCGAATACTGCAGGAGAGTGCTTGCTACATACAATAGATGTTAGACTTCTGCAAAGAAAAGATTGGAGGCGATACCAGAACATGAATTGTTTATAGAACATCTACAGAACAGGTATCATGAAGAAGAGCAAGAGATCCAACAGATTAAGGATCTAGATGAATGGATCTTGAAGAATGCAGTGGCACATGCAGCAGTAAGTATACATCTACTAGAAGATCAGCTGCGCCTGAGTCCTGCCAGGATAGAAGGGGTAAAGAACTAGGTTGCTAAATATGAGATTAATATCTGATTTCTTGATCCTTTCAGAATTGAAGGCATAGAAGCAGAGGCCCATGCATGGAAGAAGTTCATCAAAGACCAAGCTGGCCCTTCTTCATAAAGTGTTTTGAAAATTTTGATATTAAAATGTAATATATTGTATTAATTATGTGCACATGCCTCGAGACAAAATTTTGGAAATGAAAGGTTGGGGAAGCTCAAAAGACATTGAGGGGCAGCCCAAAGGTTTTTGTTTTTATATAAATATAGGCGAGTTTAGATGTATAAGGGACTTTTTTCCCAGACCATTTTGGAGAGAGTATTGTAAGAAGAACGATTTCCTTTTACAATAAAGAGTCACATGTTTCTGCTGGAGAAAGTTTGGTGGAATGTTTCAAATGTTTGCTGTGGACTAGTTGAATGTGAACTATTTCGTTTTCAGCTTATTTCCATTATCTGTGGGATCGTTCTTACTCAATGAATTTCTTTTCATGCTATGAACCTACTTTGGTTTATTCTTTGAAATTTCTACTTTGAGTAATGAAGGTTTAATTAGCAATAATCTATCTTGTTGTTCATATTTCTATTTGATGTTCATGTGTTCTGAAACATTTAACAACTATCTATGATTTTTCCTAATGCATGCACTGAAATACATTACTCACCATTAATGATAGTTCTTCTCCCTAGGGATAGGTTAGTTAGCCATAGTTAGTTTCTTGATGTTTGTGATTTAGATGCGAGAGAGGTAAGACGAGAGGTAATAACCCGCGCATCACATTGAGACCCTCTTCGGTACCTCTATCGTTTGCATTTTTAGTTAGGCACTTGCACATCATACCTTAAACATAAAAAACTAAAATATACACGGTGGACCAGGTCGTAACCGGTAAAAAATTTAAATTGTTACTTGACCTACGGTAGCCAGACCGTAAACTGGACGGATTCCCCATTGCAAATAGTAATGGGCTAGTTGGGAATGTTTATTGGGGAGAATCCCTAAATGTTGTTACCTGTGATTTTTCGGGCATCAACAGAATGTCTTGGAGAATTTATAGAAGTGTCTCCTATTCTTTAAGTATTTATTATGTAACTTATCTTTCTTATCTATATAGTAGTTGCGTTTCATACTTACAATTATGTACAGTTTGTGTACTCTTGTCTCCTATGATTATTTAAGGATTTGGTTCATAACATTTTATTGGAAACCAAACATTCTTTAACAAAATCTTGGACATCAGTTTTAAGACCTTCCTAGAAAAAAATATTCTTAATCTTGTGGTAAGTTTTCAAGAATGCTAGTTTTCCTCCTATAGGAAGAGCGTACAATTCCAAAAGGACCTTCTATTTGAGTTGGGTATTCTTACATGGATATAGGTGATCCCAATACCATAATGAATGATTCTTCCATACAAAATTATCTAATGAGCTAGGGTCCTATTGTAGTTGTTTACACTACAAGGAAAAGGCCCTATAGCAAAGGTTGTAGTAGACCCCTCCCAAAAAACATGTTCCTTCTCTGTTTACAGTGGATGTAGGAGAGTGGAGGTTTTAGTGGATGTTTTTTATTGGTGCACCCAAAACCATTATGGAACACCGATGCATGTTTGGTTTAGACGCATTGGTGCATATTTGGTTTAGGTGCATTGGTTCTCTATGACCCATGTACACCAGCGTGATTTTAGCAACAACAAAAAAATTGGTGAACCACTTTTGTAATGGCACACTGGTGCTTCTCTTTGGATAAGGAACGCTGGTGTCAGTTCTCCTCATTTGTTAAGGCACAATGGTGGTAGTGCTCCTCTTTGTTGAAGGTAGACCGATGCTCTTTTTAAAGAGTGGGCGCATCGATCCTCCATAACCCATATGCACCAATATTATTTTGTAAAAAAAAAACATCGGTACTCCACTTTTGAAATTTTGCACCAGTGCTCCTCTTATGTTAAGGCACATCGATGTCGGTGATCCTATTTGGTGAAGGCACACTGACCCATCTTTAGCAGAAGTGTGTTGGTGCTTCTGATAAAAAAAGCACCGAATAGTAAATTGTTTCTTTTAACTTATGAAAAAACGAGAATTTTTAAGCATTTTAAAGAAGAGGGAAAAATGTCTTCAAAAGAGGAAAAAATAGGTTTTATTCTTTATTTATTATTATTATATTTATTTATTTATTCATTTCACACGGTTCTACCAGAGAGAATAAGAAGAGGAAGAGGAAGATAAAGAGTATTGTAGCTGAGCAACTGCTTTCTTCCCTCTTCATTGTTTCATTTCTTCCTCTTGATTGTTTCATTTCTTCCTGCTATCTATTTTATTTATACTATTTTTCATTTCTCATTATTGTTCCTGATTACTTATTTGGATTTGTTGTTTGTTTTGGTTGGTTGAGGGATTTTCCTCTATTTTGTAGGTTAATGGTGGATTTATTTTAGGGTTTACATTAAAATATATGGGTTTTCCCCACTTATTGAAAGAAGTAGTTTTTTAAAAACTTTTGATAGAAGGGATAAAAACATATTAAGAAGAAGGGAAAAAAGAGGGTGTGTTTCATTTCTTCATTTTACATAGTTCTACAAGAAAGGAGAGCAAGAGGAAGAGTATTTTAGCCAAGAAACGATTCCCCCCTCTTCATTGTTTCATTCCTTCTCATTATCTATTTTATTTCTATTGTTTTTCCTTTCTCACTATTGTTCCTAATTTCTTATTTGGTTTCGTTGTTCGTTTTTGTTCGTTTGAGGGTTTTTCCTCTATTTTGCAGGTTAATGGTCGATTCATTTTAGGATTTTTCTTCAAAATATATGGATAGAAAATGAGGGGCAAATTTGGAAAATAAAATGATACTTTTTTTGTGCAACATGGGTGCATATACACAGGGGTTTTCACCTCCTCTTATTTGTAGGTTAACAAGGTCTTTGTACCCATGGAAAACTATTGTATGTTGATGGAAATATATTTTCTATTCATGATGCTTCTCTTTGGTAGAAGTGCACTGGTGCATCTTTGGCAGAAGTGCACCGATGCATCTCTTTGGTTAAAGCGCACCGGTGTATCTCTTTAGTGAAGGCGTACCCGTGCTCATTTTGGGTAAAGTGCATCGATGGTCATATTTTAAGGTGTGGGAACACTAGTTCTCTTCTTTGGTTTGAGAGAATTTATTCTCCATGTTAGGCATACTATCTCCAGTGGATTAGTGGTTTTAGAGAGTTCTCATTAAACATTTTCATGTAATAATTGAGTGGTTTTGTAATTACAAGAGATCCACTGATTGAGTTGTAAATGGAGTGGTTTGATACTCACCATGGTTTTGTATGGGTGGTTTCATCCCAATTACTATAAATTGTAATCCTTAACATTTCAATATTAATTATTAAACATTTTTTGTAATATTATTATTATTATTTTTGTTGATAATGTTTTATTTCATATGCTTTTAAGTGTAATTTTTTATTTTATTTCAAACAATCAAAATTATAATTTTAATTTAGTATTCGATAAGTATTTCATTTTTAAATTGCGCATAAGGAACTCATTAATAAAAAACAACAAGAACTAATACTTGGAATTTCAAAATCAACTTTATTATATCACTACATTTTAATAATATTGTATTTATTAAATCACCTTCATTTATTTGAAAGTTTACGAGGTTTCTATGCACGACATATTGTTTTTTGTCACTAGTGTTCATGTTTTGTATGGGCACAACGATGCTCATTGTTGATTAAGGTTCGCTAGTTCTCATCTTTTGTATAAGCCCATCGATGCTTCTTTACTGTAGGTGCACCGATGCTCCATGAATTTAACTTGTAATGCTTAACATTTCAATATTAATAAGTATACATTTTTATAATATTATTTTTATGTTTATTGATAATGCCATTTTTCATATGCTTTTAGCTATAAAATTATATTTCAAACAATCAAAACTATAATTTTTGTTTAATATTAGGCAAGCATTTCATTTTTAAATTGCAAACAACAAATTCACTAATAAACAAGGGTATGAACTAATACTTAGAATATTCAAAATCAAAGTTATTATACCACTGCATTTTAATAAATTATCATATATTTTATTAAATCGCCTCCCTTTATTTGCATGTTCATAAGGTTTATGTATGCAACAAATTGTTTTTTGTCACTAGTGCTCCTCTTTGGTATGGGCACACCAATGCTCACTATTGGATAAGGTGCATTGATGCTCATCTTTGGTAAAAGTGCACCGATGCTTCTTTATTGTAGGTGCATTGGTGATCCATTACCAATGTGCACTAATGTGGTTTTGGCCAATAAAACATTGGTGCTCCTCTTTGGTAAAGGTGCACTAGTGCATCTTTGGTATAAGCGCACCAATGCATCTTTGGTATAAACGGTCCAGTGCCTCTTTATCAAAAGCACATTGGTGCATCATTGGAATAAGCGCATCAGTGCATATTTTGTAGAAGCGCACTGTTGCATCTTTGATATTAGTGCACTGATGCGTCTTTGTTATAAGCGCATCGGTGCATCTTTGGCAGAAGTGCACTGGTGAAAAAAACCTTCGCTAAAGCCTCCAGCCATAGAGATTTTTTAGTTATAATAAATTTTTGTAAAATCCTCTGCTAAAATGTCAGGTACCATTGGTGGAGGTTGTGGCAGAGTTGTTTTGAAAATTTTGACCAATCTTGTAACACTAAAAACCTTCGCTACAAGGCCTTTTCCTTGTAGTGTGAATTATCTTGGATACCCTTTGATTGTGTTTCTTCTGCCCAATCAAATTGTAGAATCGAAATAGTGCACAGTAAGCTTTTTATGTCATATTATTTCCTTTAAAGTGCATCCGTCACAAATTTTTTTTTTCCTTTTTTGTAGATAATTTCAAAGTCGTAACCTAGCATCTTTGTAACCCATTTTTGTTTTTCTTATGAATATACTTGTTGTTTCAAGAATTACTCAAGAATGTTATATATGTTCTTACCTTGAAGAGTATTACCATTAGGTAATGGTATCAGTTATCGATTGCATGTAGTATGACCAACATTTCATTTTCATAAATTGGTTTGACTAAGTTTTTTCCTTTAAGTTGGAAACTACTAAAGGAAAGGGGATCTCATTCTTGCATTAAAGATGTAGAAATTCCATTCCCTAAGGAATCACATTCCATAATAAAGGTTTTTGTGAAGTCAAGCGTGGCTAATACATGAGTTCTACACATAAACTCTTTAAGTTTTCCAAGCTTTGGTTGCTTCTTGACTCCAAGAGAAGGCCTCCTTTTTGAATAACCTTGTTAGGGGTGCTACTATTTGACTATAGCTATTGACACACTTGCAGTAGTTGCTTGTCAATATTCAAGGATTTATGAATTGGCCATTCCATGATAACTTTAATTTTGATAGGGTCCACTTTGACTCCATTAGATACAATATGACCCAAATATTACTTATCCCAAAGGCACATTTGGAAGGCATGGCATATAGTTGGTGCTCTTCCAATAATTTTAAGACCATGTTAACATGTTATGCATGCTCTCCCCAAGATTTTTTATAGAATCGCACATCATAAAAAAATACTAACACAATTTTTTTGAGGAAGGGTTTAAAATCAAAATTCATCAAGCTTTGAAATGTGGAAGGTACATTGGTAATTCCAAATGGAATCAACAAAAAATCATAATGATATTCATGTATCATGAAAGTTGTTTTTGGTGTGTCTTCTTGCCTCATTTTGATTTGATGATATCCATAATAGAGATCCAACTTGGTAACATAAAATTCTCCATGTAATTCATCTAAAAATTTGTCGATGAAAGGAATAAGAATATTATCTTTAATAATCGTCTTTTTGAGATCTCTATAATTTGGGCACATGCGCCATGGACCTTGCTTTTTACAAACCATCATTGCTGGTTTTGAGAAATAACTTTGGCTAGGTTGAATGGTCTGAGCATCTAACATTTCTTAGACCATATTCTTAATCTCACTCTTTTGTGCATATGGGTACTTGTAGGGTCTGATGTTTGGTGGTACACTTTCCCAATTGTGAGTGAATAACATGGTCATGATATTGAGTAGATGGAAGACCTTTAAGCATCTATAAAAATACTTTGGAGCGATTGTCAATAGGTATTTGGATACCCCATTGAATGAATGGTATATATGCTTACACATATAATGAGAAAAATTGTGCAATTACACAATGATGTCCTTTTTTAAGCAACTTTGTCATGTTGTTAGAGATTATCACTTTAGAGGGTTTCCCTAGACTACCTACGAGTCTAAAATTTCATCTTGTAGTAGCATGGTATGTATTTTTCTCAATTCCATAGGTTTGACTCAATTTTGACATCCAAGCACATGCCATAAGAGAGTTATGGTAACATCCCCAAAACTTGTTGTTTTTTACCTTTAAGGGGAGTGAACTTATATGAACTCACATGTTCATGACTTTCCTATTATGATTATGGAATTTATACCAGAAAAACTATGGTTTTTCTTCCTTCTGATGAAATAGGTGGCACTAAATTTAGATCTATGAAGGTTCATATATACTATTTTTTTCAAGAACACCTGTTTGAAACTAGTTTTTGGGCTTGTCAATGAAATATAAGTACGATCTTATAATAAAATAGAACATAATTTTTTTACCACATGTAACTAAATATGTCTTGTGAGGCTCCTAAATATTTTGTTGTTTGAGACTTCCTTGAAAATGTTATAGTGAAAATGACTCTAATACCAAATGTTATGCACTAATTTCCCAAAATAACTTAAAAATAGAAAGAAAGAGTAACCCAATGCCTTGAGAATGAAATACATAGATGAATACAAAGAAAATATAGTGTATCAAATGCACAATACAAATGAGATTATCATAATATAACTAACTTTCCTTAATATATATCTAGGATATAAAGGGTACAATTATAGTTAAGGTCCTAGCCAACCATACAATTACTATTAAAGTCCTATTCGACCAACAAAGACAATAATAAAAATGTGACGACACAATATATTGGTATTAACACACCTCAGAAATCTTCTCATGGTATGCCTTATGAAAATCCATGGTGTTTCAATTGTGCATGGAATAATCAATTAAGTCTTTTATGAAATTGCTACTACCCCCTTCCTCAAATTTGGACAGATCAAATTCCATCTCCATGGTCATGGACATATAAAAACCTTGAAGTATAGAAACCAACATTATTTCCCTATCAACAAACTCAATAGACCTAGTGGATTGCTTCTCAACAATCATAGAGATATTAATAAGGGTGGCCACTAACCAATAGCAAACATTGTTTCCTTGTCCTTGAGAAAATAATGATTTGTAGCCTCATGACTACCATCACTTCCTAAACCTGCACTAAATCCCAACATTAATAACTCATCTAAAATAATATGCAATAATGAGATAATCACACAATCTACCTACTCCATGGATGTTTTTGACTGTAAAGAGATTCTGACTTCATTCAAGAAAGATGGTGAAAAAATTTGTGCCACCCACTATCATTGAACCAATCGAAGCAAAGAAGCCAAAATCACAACTTCCTCCTTAGCAAGGAACAAGAACACCATAAAATAACCCACCTTTTCTAGAAATATTAGAGTGAACTCGAACAACTCTTAACTAAGAGTTTGATTTTTAGTTGAACATAAAATTATGTGTGTTAAAATACCTCTAATCCAAGAAATCAAGGATGTTCCTATATATAACAATTTTATTAGATAACTTTGTTAAATAAACCAAGGAGAAAAAATAAATATACTCATACAAATCATGGCATAGGTCAGCTTGTTGATCTGATGCTATGAGAGGTTCTAACTCCCAAATATTTTGATCCAAACAACCTTGTAGTGATAATACATATGACCAACCAACCGATACATAACACTTTGATTGACTTAGGAGTAGTCATTAATGTCATGAATACGAAAGCCATGTAGAGACTACAATGATTAAGAGTTGTTGAGACAAAGCCCCATTACTTTCGAGATGGTTGTTAGATTCACTATAAATCCATAATGGATGTTAGAATATAATGTAGTCAACATTGACTCTTAAGAGTACCCTAAAGAATTTATGGTTCTATAGAAAAATTCTAGACTTAAAGGTGATCATTTGATTCTTGGTAGGAATTTCTTAACAATATTTGATGCTTACATCAATTGTATATCAGGATATCTGGCTATTTATCATGGTCAGTTTCCTAAGAAACTAACTATGTATGGACTCTTTGAAGTTGTTTCCTAACCTATTCTCACAATTGGTAGAGCCTTGACCCTGAAGGATCAAGATGAGGATACCATGATATAAAGCTTTATGAAAAAACTATATCCCGTAAATCCATATTAGAGAATAGAGGATGTGATATACCTTAATGTATATTACTCATTAATTTATTACTATTTAGGTTAAGAAATCAATTAGGTAAGTTATATTGTGCGGCATGTCTATTAAATGAAAAGAAATATACCTAGGTTTATCATCCATATATAATTGGCTACTATCTTTGTATTTTTCATCAATTCATTTTATCAAAATCTATTATCAAACTCAGATTCCAACATGTAAGGTTTTATCCTTACAAGTGGTATCAGAGCTTCAGGCTCTCACTCACACTCAGCGCTTACACTTGTTCCTCAAGGAAATCTCTCACACCGTTGCACCCGTTGCTCTAGAAGTTTCCACCCTCATCTCTTCATACAACGCACTCATCATAAACCCTATATTTAAAAAAATTCAATAACATAAATAGTATTATACTAATATTTGAATTTTATTAAATTTAAAATTATATTATATTGCTCTGCTCTCTCGCCACACTCCCTCCGTACAACCCACTTTCTCCAAGTCCACACTTCTATCTTTCATTCCCCTCACCTTCCCATTGTTAGCTTTTNATCTGAGAGAATAACATGCACATCAATAATCACAAGAGACAAGAGACACAAAGAATTTTCCTCGGGGAAACCATAAAGGAGAAAACCCCGCAACTTCCTCAAAGATAGAATGAGCATCAGTAGCAAAAGTAAAAACCGAAAACATAAAGATGATCTCCGACAGCTGATCTCTCTCACTTGTGCAAGAACTTCCTCTCACTCATGCACCCAGTGAGTGAGTGTGTGTGTGATAAATAGAGAGTCTCACTATCTATTTATATTCTTTCATTCACTTAATACTTGACTCTATTATGTAGGTTCGAGTAATCCTAACTCAATTATGTAGGCTCGAGTAACCACAACTGGGGTACTAATGACTCGACTTACATTAACTCACCTAGGGCCGACTTCTCTAGGAGAGTCTAATAATCCTGGTGCCCCACAACTGTGGGGACTTTAACCCTTGAACAATAAGGAGGGTTACCCTCTATGACTTTACATGACTTGTTTACATTATTGAATCTCCCGATAGGAACATCGGGGTATGCCATGACTCAATTACATTACATATACTTCCTGGAATAAACATCGAGGTACAATACATAAAATATACAAGTGAATACATTCCGAAGTTACAAATACATCAACACTCCCTCTTAACTAGGAAGGTATTCTTTTGACACAATTCATTAGTACAAGTCTTCTTCTTTGGATCAAATCTGGATCAACATCAATGCTGGATCATCACTGGATCATCACTAGATCATCATCAAGGCTGGATCATCACTGGATCATCACTAGATCATCATCAAAGCTAGATCATCACTGGATCAAATCTGTATCATCACTGGATCATCATCAAAGCTGGATCATCAATTGATCGTCATCATCACTGCTTCCTCTATATCGATTAAAGGTGCTATCTCTTCATTCTTCTCGTCATAGGAAGTTCTACAGAGCCAACGCTTTTTCATGCTGGTTGTAGGCCTAGCCTCTAGGTAGGTCTTCTTCAACACTTATATCTGACCCTAAGTCAGAATGGCTTGCCCAGCACTTACATCTGACCATGCAAGGAACACATCAAACATACATGTCAGAAAGGCACGCCCAACACTCACATCTGACCATGAGAGGAACCAATCCAGTCATCTATGTCAGAAATTCCTAGCACTCACATCTGACCATGAGAGGAACCAATCAAGTCATCTATGTCAGAAAGGATCTGCACTAACATTCGACCATGCGAGGAACCAATCCAGCATATATGTCGAAAGGTCTCTGCACTTACATTTGACCATGCGAGGAACCGATCCAGCATGTCAGAAGGGCTCTGTACTTACATCTGACCATGCGAGTAACCAATCCAGCATGTTAGAAGGGCTCTGCACTTACATCTGATCAAGTGGGAACACATCCCACAGTCATATCAGAATGGCTCTCAGCTCTAGGTTGAGTATTCCTGGTAACTGACTAGGTTCCTCCATTCTCCCAGAGAATGGCCTTCAACACTTATATCTGATCATGTGGGAACACATACCTCAATCACATCAGAATGTCTTTGCACTGATCATGTGGTAACACAACCCAAAATCATATTAGAGCATCTTTGCACTGATCATGTGGTAACACAACCCAAAATCATATTAGAGCATCTTTGCACTTACATCTGACCATGGAAGGAACCAATCCTGCATGTCAGAAGGGCTCTCGAACTCATTGCTTCCCTTTGGAGGGAACCTTGATCTGGAGAACACCAAGCTTCTCCTTGAAGTACTCAAACTTCACTCTGGCCAATGGCTTGGTCAACACATCAGCTATCTATTCATCTGTTGCAACATACTAGAGCTTTACGACTCCTCTCTGCACCATATCCCTGATATAGTGATATTTGATCTCGATATGCTTCGACTTTTCATGGAACACTGGGTTCTCAGACAACTTCACACAACTCTAGTTGTCGCAATATATACAAGTAGCATCCAACTGGAGATCAAACAAATCAGACAGTAGCTTCCTGAGCCATATTGCCTCACAACTAGCTGAACTAGCTGCGACATACTCTACTTCAGCTGTACGTAGTGCCATGCAAGACTGTTTCCTGCTAAACCAAGAGATCACACCTGATCCCATACTGAAGTAGCACCCTAAAGTTCTCTTCCTGTCGATGGCTCTACCTGCCCAATATGAATCATCAACTGTACCATTTAGGTACCTCAGAATATGATTTGTAGCAATCAAGTGAACATTTCTAGGATCTGTCAGGAATTGGCTCAATGTGTTCACAGCAAAGCAAATATCTGGTCTCGTATTCACCAGGTACATCAAGGACCCAATCATCTGATGATACATTGTTGCATCAACCGTCTTTGATGAAGCATCACTTAGAAGCTTCAGGTTTGATGCCATACGTGTGGCCATGGCCTTACAGTCCATCATCCTGAACCTCTTCAGGATCTCTACTGCATACTTCCCTTGTCCCAGGGAGATTCCATCCACATTCTGCCACACCTCCATGCTTAGAAAGTAGTGCATCATATCCAAGTCCTTCATCTCGAACTCAACAACAAGTCTCCTTATTGCAACTTTAATGAGTTCCTATTTTATGTTAGGAACAACTCATCGACATATAACAGGAGCATCATTGGTCTTCCACCTTCAACCTTGAATAAAATATTGAAATCCACTTTACTCTCAGTAAATCCTGGAGTCATTAGTAAGCTATCCATCCTGTCATACCATGTCGAACCTCGGGATATTCTGCAGACACTCCCTTTGAAGCAGAGCATCATTCTCCCTCTGCCTTTCGTACTTTATCCATTGAAACATTATGTACTGGAGTGATAAGTAGCTTCCTCTGATACTAATATTCTATGTATCCATCTAGGGTCACTGGATACCAAGATCCTTTATCTTGAAAACGTTCTTCTCGTACCCATCTGTGAGCTTCTCATCCTCTATAGGCTTTCATCTTCAACCTTGTAGAAAAGGTTAAGATCTTCAAGCTCCTCATCTATGTGTTATCCCATGGGTGTCTTCTGAGCTCATACAAGGCCTTATTTAATTTTCACACATGAGTATGCCTGTCATGTGTCTTCACTTCCAATGGCTGCAAATGTCTCTTCGTAGTCTATGTCTTATTTCCATGAGAAGACTCATGCTACAAATCCTGCCTTGTATCCCACGATGTTTCCATCTAATACATGATGAAACTATGAACTTCCGTTCAGGTCTCGATACTGCATCCTAGACATCATTCTTCATTTTAGATTATTAGAGTGAATCTTGAACTGTCCTCACTTGTTCTTCAGAACAAGTCTCATCCTTCTTTTCTTGTAGGCGATTGTAAGTGATCTTTCCTACAAGTCAAATGCACCAACTGTTGTATGATTAGAAGCATTTCATAAGGCATATTCATAATGGAAAAATTCTTATGCATAAATATATGATTATGCAACTATTTTAGCCAATACAACATTCATCCATATCTCATGGAAACTTTCTAGATGCCTTCCATCTCTACCAGGACAACATTGAGATTGTGCACTAATCCAATATGTCAGCAAAGAGGTTTCATTCTAGATAAGTAGCAATGGAGAGAGTTGGATAGCACCATGAGCTACTTACCCATCACATTCATATTAGTAGTATACTATCATTAATGCAAACATTCTATCATGCATAATACATCAACATAATATAAACAAATGCATAACAAAACAACATCATGAAATGACAATTGAATACTTATCTTTATTTGTTTCGTGGGTAGACTCCTTCTTGAGCCTTCATCTTCATCATCTTCTTCATTCATCATTTCTTATCCAAATGCTAAGATGGATAAGAGGCTCTTCAAGAGTTGATTCCTTCATATTCCTCATCACTTGAGGGATCTTCTTTGGATGGTGAGAGCTTGATCTTCAGTTGCTCCCATCTTCTCTTCTCTTATTATGAGTCGAGCTTCTTCTTCTTCCCAGAGTCTGCTGAAAGTAATCACTTCCTTATGGAACACATTCATCAAATGAATGAATCCCATGATCCTGGGAGGCCATTTAAGGTGGTTTTCACAACTTCTGCATTCTCTACTTCTTCATCCACTTCTTCAAGTTTTTCTTTGATTTGAGAGACCCTTGTAAAGTATGACTATATGGTCTCTGAATTCTGGATCTTCACATTCTTCAACTGGTTTCTTCTGATTTATGTTCTTCCCTTCAAATAGCTTGGTCAAGGAATCAAACATCTCCTTAGGTGTCTGTAGGGAAGACACTTGTGGTATAAGGTGATCCTTGATTGAATTAGCAATGATCTTCTTTCCCTTGACCAAGTTCTTCTTGTGTAAGGATTTTAGCCTCATCTCCCTCTAGAACTGGAACCTATCTACTTATGTAGGTGTCCAATTCATTTCCTTCAAGAACTAGTGAGATCCTATACTTCCATGCTTGGGAATTTGTTAGCCTCACCAGACTTGTGATCAAGCTGGTGTGATTAGTCATCTTGAAATGAGAACCTCAAATGTAAATAGCAAAAGATTAGATCTTACCGATTTGAGGTGTCTGTCCTAGTTCCGGAGCTGGATGATCTAGGGTTTGTGAGAGAAACCATAATTTTCAAAACTTGGAATCTTTTAGATCTGATTGGATAGAAATATATACCTCTTCAAGGTGAGTTGTCCAATGTACTCCTTTTCTGAAAACAGTAGAGGGAAGCTCCCAGAACAGGAAGCCCTAGTTTACCAATTTCTTATGCAGATATTCTTGATACTGTTTCTGCGGTATTGCTGAAAGTACTACTCTTATGTGTATGAAGTTTTGTTTGGAAATAGCCTCATCTATCCTTGTTCCAACATCATAGGTTTCATCAGAATTAGTTTCACCAATTGGGACTTATGAGCGTTTTCCCAAGGTGACCTGTTTCAGGACTGTTCAACATAGTGAAGTTGTACGAAATGCCACATGTCACTGTTTCATCTTCGGGGTATGAAACTTTTAAAAAAGAAAGTACAGTCTGTTCCCTTTCTAGAACATCTTGATAAATTTCATTTGGACCTTCGTATCCCGAGATATAGAAATTCTCCCCAAGTGTCCTGTTTGGGGAGGAATCTTGAGAGAGGCTGGAACCCTAATTTGGAGGAATCATATATCCTAGAATATAGTGAATATGAGGTTGAAGCTTGGAAACAATGTAGATCAGGAATTTGTCTTTGACCTATGAAAGGTTCGGCACTTGAGCCTTCTCCAAGCCCGAGATATAGCAAATCTACAAAAACTATCAATTTCAATATTTTAGGGTTTTTTAGGCCCGGAGTCAAACTAAGGTTTGACTTTCCCAGAGTTTCACCCAAGCAAAAGTCTCGACCCAGGTCTCTAAACTTTGATTTTGATTAGGAGAGTAATCCAATGCCAGGCTCACTCAAAAATTCCTCTTCTGTAAAAAGCCCTAATTTCCCTCACCAAAAACTGAAAATGCCTGGAATCAAATTCTGCTTCGACAAAAAGATGCGCCCTTCATTGGAGAGTTAGCCTAGCCTTCTTTTGATGATGGATTGTGGAGAGAGACCCAAAAATTAAGAAGCCCTAGTTCTGCAGCTACACAGTGTCTTTTTCTCAGGTTAGCCCTGATACCATGTTTGATTTTTGTCATTTAAGCAATATGATCTTAGGATCTTATCTGAGAGATTAACATGGACAACAATAATCACAAGAGACAAGAGACAAAGAATTTTCCTCAAGGTAACCATAAAGGAGAAAACCCCGCAACTTCCTCAGAGATAGAATGAGCACCAGTAGTAAAAGTAAAACCCTAAAACATAAAGATGATCTCCGACAGCTGATCTCTCTCACTTGTGCCAGCACTTCCTCTCACTCATGCGACCCAGTGAGTGAGTGTGTGTGTGATAAATAGAGAGTCTCACTCTCTACTTATATTCTTTCGTTCACTTAATATTTGACTCTGTTATGTAGGCTTGAGTAATCCTAACTCAGTTATGTAGGATCGAGTAACCACAACTGGGGTACTAATGACCCGACTTACATTAACTCACCGAGGGTCGACTTCTCTAGGAGAGTCTAATGACCCTAGTGCCCCACAACTGTGGGGACTTTAACCCTTGAACAATAAGTAGGGTTAACCTCTATGACTTTACATGACTTATTTACATTATTGAATCTCCTGATAGGAACATCGGGGTATGCCATGACTCAATTACATTACAGATACTTCTCGAAATAAACATCAAGGTACAATACATAAAATATACAAGTGAATACATTCTGAAGTTACAAATACATCAACACCCATGCGGATATAGCCCACCTCTCCATCTCTCATTACTTCCACATTGCACCAATATTCTCTTTTCACTTACCCACACACACTCCTCTCTTCTTCCAATCACCTCCTACGCCACAACCTTCACATGTCTTCCCACCACCTGTACACTCCACACATTAACTCCATGCAACCCCTTATTTTTCTCCACCCTCTCAGTCCCCATCTCTAGTCATGCCACTCCCCTCATAATTTCCATCCCCACACAGGATCCCTCCGCTCGCTACTATATCTAGCGCTCCTCCACACCATCCATCCCTACCCCACACCCTCCTCCATGCGCCAACTTCATGCTCCTCCCTCTTCCCACGCCTTCTCTACAGTCTGATCCAATCTTCTACCTTCTCTACGCTACTCTCCACGCAACCCTCTCCCCCATGCCCCACACTACTCCACACTATAAACAACACCCCGTCCTTTCCATGTGTCCCTCCACTCTCATACTTGTACTTCCATTCATGCACAGAAACCCCCCTCTGCGTTCTCTCCTCAACCCCCACACTCCTATTTTGTGTGCACTCCCTTCTTTTCCCATGACTCTCACACTGCTACAATCATCCATACGCCCTTTCCCCATGCCATTTCGCAGGTTGTCCACCCTCCCAACGCACTATGCCTCCACCTTCCCACCTTCTCAACTCCTCTCCTGTGCTATTATCCACTGTACATTTCCCAACACATCCTCACTGTGTTGAGCCCTTCCACCTCCTTTCCATCACCCAATAGTCACCCTTACCTCTTGCGCACTCTCTCTCATTTCCCTTCCACCTGGGCGGCTTGCTCAACCCTACATTTTGTTTCTCCCTTCCATTGAATAATCTATCCCAGTATGCTCGCTCGCACATGTAGTCCATAGCTACAACAACATCTCTCAACGCTCTTATCCAATCCACCAACCCTACTTTGAAAACCCTAAAATCCACCATTTAAAAAAAAAATATAATATAATAATAATATTATTGTTAAATAATTTGGACTATGGATTGGAACATATACATCATTGCTCTTCATTGCTCCCACATCCGACTCACACCTTCGCAGGACAAACTAGTTTGGGAACACGCAACACATGGAGTTTACACCCCAAAAATTAGTTATCAGCAACTATGTGCCAACACTTTCCAGGAGGAACCAAAATGGTGGCAATCTGGGATATGGAAACTAAAATGCCCTCTGAAGGCGAGAATTTTTATGTGGTGTACCCTAGCAAATAGAATTCCAGCCTGGGATAGAATCCAAAAACATCCCCGATAGGCCCAGGCTGGTGCACTTTGTGCAAAGATAATGAAGAAATTATAAACCACCTGTTCCTTACCTTTACCTTCTCCTCACAGGTTTAGTCGCACTCACAATCTCTTTTAAACCTCAAATTTTCCTAGGCAGGTCCCTCGGTGGAAGAAGCTTGGAAAACTTGGTCCTCCTCCCCTCTACTAGCTCAATTAAAATCTCTCCCTCTACTTCACATTTAGGGAATATGGTTAGCTCGAAATGCTGCTACCTTTAAAGAAATATCTTCATCCCCCGAAGTTGTAGCTAAACAGGGTCTCGACATTCTCTCTTTTTTCCCACAAACAAAAGACACTCTAGCTCCAAGGATCATTACAAAGAGATGATTGACAAAACCATACGATGGGATTTTTTTGATGGGGAATCACAAGACAATAAAAGTGGGGGCGATGCTATTCTTTTCCTCAATCAGAACCACCATATTCAGATTCAAATGGGCCTAGGGATTGGGACAAACAATTTTGCAGAACTTATGGCTCTAAAAATGATCCTTTGTTTTTCTATAGAAAAATATTGTAGAAGGATTCAGATCTTTGGAGACTCTCTAGTAATCATCAATTGGGTAAACAAAGTTCAAATATGCAGAAAAAATTCTCTCCTTTCTCTCTTTGAGAAAGTTAATAGGATTATGACAAATTTTGACTTTATCACATGTCGTCATGTTTACAGGGAAAGGAATACCGATGGAGATCACTTATCCAAAAAAGGGCTAGCACTGGAACATGACGTTTGGAAATTTTTGGAAACCTGAGATGCATAGGTATACGAGTTCTATCATAGACCCTTCATTGATTTACAGTCAAGGGAGGATAATCTATAATCAGACACTTATATGCTAGTTTTCCATGATAGCTCACAACTCTGTTTTTTCCGATTAGTTCTCGAGCTCATAATTTTTAAGATTCAGATACTCTGTTTGCACTAGACATGGAAGCTACAAACATTGGGCATCACTAATCATCAAAAGACACAACCAGTTACAATTTTTTGAGGTCTTTTTTTTGCTTCTTTCCATTTTTTACTATGTACAAAACAAAAATTCTATGAAGAACAACACACATTTTTGATGACAAAACAACAAAGACATTAAAGCTCTTTATGGAGCTCATATTTTTGTAGAGTTGCAATGCAGCAGTATGCAGGACATACATCTATGTAAACATCTTTTTATCTATCAATATAATACAATATTTTTTTCTTCGAATTTTTTTTTGTTAAATAATAATAATTATAATATATATATAAATTTCAAAGAAAAAAAACTATATATTAAACTATATATAGTTTATAAAACAACAACAATAATAATAATGTTATTAATTAATTAATTAATAATAATAATTATTATTAAAAAAATCAAAATCTTCTTGAATATTTTCACAAACTGGAATCAATACGTTTCCAACATTCAATGAAATCATGCATGGGCAGAAGCCGAGAAGGATTATTGAATCTAAACTCGAAGAAATAAAAAAGAGATGCCTTATGGAAGAGGAAACGTACACAAAATTGAAAATGATCATATTGGGAATAAAAGAAGAAATAGCTAGGAAAAAAGGAAAGGGGGATCTTGTAGCAAGATCAGACCCCAAAGAATTTACTACTCAAACTGAGCCAAGGTTGATAGAAAATTATGAAAAAATATATGAAGAAGAAGCGACTATGACATCTCACTTCTCAAGCCAGGGAAAGCAGGAAAATGTTATGGCGCCTATGATAACAGAAGCGGTTACACCCTTAAAATTTGCAAATAAAAATCTGGAAATTGATTTTACACCCATGACATAAGAAGATCTAATAAATGAAGAAGCCTATGAAGAAGAAGTGGCTACAACATCTCACCTCTTAGGCGAGGGAAAGTAGGAAACTGTTATGGAACCTACGATAGCAGAAGCAGTTACCCCCCCAGAATTTCCAAATAAAGAGATGGAAACTGATTTTGCACCCATGACAGAAGAAGATGCAATCAAGGAAGAACCCTATAAAGAAGAAGCAGCTATGACATCCCACCTCTTAAGTGAGGGAAATCAGGAAACTGCTGGGGCACCTATGATAGAAGAACCAATGATGGTCTCCAAGGTTCAAGCAAGGGAAAGTTGGAAACTACATTTTCACTCCGAACAAAAGAAGCTACTACGACTCCCAAGTTCTGAAGTAAAGAGGAACAAGGGAGGCCATGACAATCACCTTCTTATATCCCCCCTCACAAGAGATTCAAGTCACTAGGCTCCAGGAGGGATAACAAAAGATACCCTAACTACAAACCTCCAAATACGATACTCAATAAAAAATATGTACATCTACAGGAATTTCGGTGTGGCTTCTTACAAGGAAGGGAAGCAAGGCACATTAAAAAACCAACAAAAAATCTATAAAATTGTATAGTGAAACTCCAAAACAAGGTCTTGTTAAGGAAGACAATGAAACATAAGAGGTAGAAGAGAAGGGTATGAAAGATCAAGATCATATTGACAATCACAATGTCAATATCAATTGTAAAGAAAATTACGATGCCATATATTGTAATAAAACACAAAATATGGTTAAAAATGAAGTCACAAGGCTCCAAGAGGGATAATAAAAGACACCCCAACTACAAACCTCCAAATACGATACTCAATGAAAAATATGTACATCTATTGTAATTTTGGTGTGGCTTCTTACAAGGAAGGGAAGTAAGGCACATTAAAACACCAATGAAAAAATCTATAAAATTGTCTAGTGAAACTCCAAAACAAGGTCTTGTTAAGGAAGACGATAACAAAGACGATGAAACATAAGAGGTAGAAGAAAAGGGTATGAAATATCAAAATCATACTAACAATCACAATGTCAATATCAATTTTAAAGAAAATGATGATGCTATATATTGTAATAAAACACAAAATACGGTTAAAAATGAAGTCATTATTAACAACAATTATGAAAAAATTGAAGTTATAGAAGAATGCACTGATGAAAATAAAAATGTCAAAGTTGACCTTAATTATGATAACGTAGCAGAACAAAACCCAGAATATGCTACGGCAAATGAAGAAATGAACATTCTACTAGTGGTCGTAACTCAAGAGTTTTAGAATCTCAACATCAAAAGGTTCCCCAGAAACAACTAAAGACAAGCCCGTCGGACAAGGAAGTAATTCCATTATTAGTAGTTTTCACTACAGATAAGAAAACCATATCAAAGCATGCAAAAATAATAGAAATCTGCGTCAAATTAGAAGATCAAAAGAACACCATTAGATTAAAAGCTCAGAAGAATACTTCTTATAGTTGTTATGCGTTTATCTAGATAATCATATACATGAAAAGATTTGAATGGAAATGTGACCAATTATTTCAATAACTTCTAAACCATGGTACCATTATTCAAGGCAATACTTCTAGTTGAAGCACGCTTACTTAAGAATCGTGGATGAATCTTTTCAAGGCGAGATGCCTTGTAATATACCTTAATTTATATTACTCATTAATTTATTACTATTTAGGTTAAGAAATCAATTAGGTAAGTTATATTGTGCGACATGTCTATTAAATGAAAAATACATGTCCCTATGTTTATCAACCATATATGATTGGATACTATCTTTGTATTTTTCATCAATTCATTTGATCAAAATATATTTATCAAACTTAGATTCCAATATGTAAGGTTTTATCCTTACAAGTACCGTGTAGACTTTATGGTTCTATAGACAAAGTCTAGACTTAAAGGTGATCATTTGATTCTTGGTAGGAATTGATTGATAATATTTGATGCTTACATTAGCTGTACGTTAGGATATATGCCTATTTATCATGGTCAGTTTCCTAAGAAACTAACTATGTATCCTCCAACTAAACCACTTCTATATATTGAGGAACCGTTTTGGGTTGATATAGATGAAGGGTATGAACTCTTTGAATCTGCTTTCTAACCTATTCTCACAATTTGTAGAGCCTTGACCCTAAAGTATCTAGATGAGGATACCATGATATAAAGCTTTATAAAAAAAATCTATCCCGTAAATCCATATTAGAGGATAGAGTGGTGAACCTCAAGACAATGAATCTACTAATGAATTCCCATTCAAAGATTTAAATCCAAATGGTAAATATTCAATTGAAGGTGACTTGGACAATGCTATATAATTAGAGGATAATTTCACTATTGAATTATGCAAATGATTGACTATTTCAATAGAAATATTTTCAGGAATAACCTTATACATAAACAACCAGCTAGACTCTCTTTCAGAACCCTCAATACCAAATGTATCCTTCCCTCAAGGATGTTGTAAAAATAAAGTTGCAGAAATTCTTAGATGTTATTTAGTTTTTCCTATATGAGACATTGTGTCTCCCCGTTGGGCATCTTCCCAAAAAGTGGGGGTAATGGAAAGTGCATGTGGATGACTTCTCAACAAGGCTACTAAAAAAGATCACTTATCCTTTCCTTTTATTTACCAAGTGTTGGACACTTTATCTAGGAAAAATATTATTCCTTCCTTGATGGTTTCAATGACTATAACCATATCCAAATTGCTCTTAAGGACTAGGATAAGAAAACATTTACCTTTCAATGGGGTGCCTTTTCCTATAGGGTTATACCTTTTGGCTTATGTAATTCCCCTACTACATTCCAAATAGTTGTCCTCAACATATTTTTATACTTAGTACATGATTGTGTAGAAGTCTACATTGATGACTTGCTAGTACAAAGGGGACCAATTTACAACGTTACAATGACAATATTTTTGACGTATGAACATCAGAGCACACTTACTTTGGAACATTGTACATATTGTGTTGGAATTTCGACGTACAATATACTTGTCGTTACTTGGTCAAACTTACAATGTCTTATGTTTATGTCTTCTAGATGAACCCTAGATGTATCTAATATCCCTAAGGTCTACACCCATATTGCTAAGGGAAAAAATAGGGCGCTTATGCATAGATTTGAAGTAAATTGTGGTTTCAGGTTTAAAGTTTAAGTGTTTAAATAGGTAGTGATCCATTCAAGGTTTAGGTGCAACATTCAATAATGTAAGAAGGAAAACAATAATATATCAATAATTAAAAGGCTTTGCAATCATGAATTAGACAGAAGCTTCAAAATATAATACAAACTGGAACTCAAATATATGAAAGGCAAACTACTCATTCATAAACTCACATAGATATCAACATCATAACATCGTTACAACATGAAGGATAATTTAACACGATATAAATTACAAGCAATATTTATAGCATAAACGTCATTAGATTTGAAATTAACTAATTATGCAGCCCACAAAAAACTCCTGTATTAAAACACAAAATTAGTAATAAATATATGAGAGGCACATTCTAATTCATGATCCAAGTGATATTCAAATACATATAGACTATTGTATTCAAAAATAAATTTATAGATATATCCACTAACCCTTTATGGCTTCCAAAATCTGAACCCCCTACAATCTATCCATTCCTCCTTTTATTAAAGTTATATATCACTTCTTTCATATCCAGATCCTATTTTAGGGGACTCAAGAGCCATTTATTTACTAGCAATATCCCTATAGACAAAATACATGGCTCGAGGCTGAGCCGAATAATTATTCGCTCACACAATGAGTTCACCAAAAGACTTGGTAAATCATATAAGCCATAAGGCAAGTATATATTAATGATTAGATAAGAGATGATATGTTACAAATGGTGGCCCTGCCTTAAATATGGCTTGGGCATTTAATGTTGAGGAGACGCCTCATTTCATAACCTAACTTAGTTAACCTAATTATTAATTATTATATTATTTTATGTTCATTACATTGCCACACTCTTAGAAAGACTTTGTCCTCAAATCCTTATAATGTTGCTGTGTCGTTCTTTGTGATGTCGTGGCTGATGAAACATGTCGATACAAACTGCTAAGTATAGAGCATAACTTTTGATACGTGGATGGGTCAATCCATCCTAAATTTATTTGTTGTTGACTGTTGGAATTCCCTACTGATATGTTCTCAGGAGCTTTGATCATATTAGTGTCATTATCTTTCGACATTTCCCACTTTTTAGAATTTCGGTTTTTATGGTTGGGGTGTCGATAGGGAATTTTCACAATGTCATTTTCTTTTACTATTGTCGTCTTTTGAGCATTGATGTGAGTTGGAAGTTGTATTTTTCGTACCTTGAGGTTGTAAGGTTTCATTATGTATATTTTCCAACTTGTTTTCCAACTACACATAATCATTTTGAAACTTCTTAATCACTTCTACTTGCGCTTTTCTGTCATCTTCAGACTTCTTAAGTTGTTCCTTAAGATATTTGTTATGACTTTTGATGTAAGTATTTTCTTCCTGCTTGTCTAGAAGTTTCCCTTCAATGTCTTTCGTAGATTGTTCTGTCTTTCGACTATTTTTCAACTTTTTAATTTTCGTGACTAGTGTTTTGTTATGATACCTTAATCTGAAAATTTCTTCGGAATTGTTGGATAGTGTTTTATTACTTTTTGCGATCTCCGACTTATGCGTCTTTTTAGAGTCGTCATTTTGTTGTTGAAGAAATTTTATCTGTTGTCGATACTAGTCGATCACTGGTTCTAATTTATGTCGTATCTGCGTTAGTTCTTCATCCTTGTCGCTAATGCTTTTGTTCAACCGTGTTATTTCTGCTACGTAATCATTTATTTCTTTCTTTATATCTTGATTTTTCAATCTCTGATTAAAATTGTTTTCGTCTTTTAACCCTTCAATTTGCGCACATAATTTTTCTATATGATTTTTCTAGTCAGAAATATTTTTTTCCTTGAACTTTTCTTCCATATTATGTACTTCAATTATTACTTCCAAAGTTGAATTCCTGTTGCGTAAATCTTCGTTGTCTCTTTGATAATGCTTTAACTTGGCTTCTAATTTCTCTATTTGTAGTTGCAAACCGGTTTCCATGGTCTCTAATTTCTTCGACAATAGATGGTTGTCTCGATTATAGATGGTCTTCGATTTTCTTGATTTTGTTCTCTTTGTATTAGGTTAAATAACCCTTTTTTTTATCTTTTCCAAAAATAATAATTATTTTAATAAAATAATAATATTTTTTATTATTATAAAATTATTAATTATATAATTAATAATCTTATTAATAATATTTTTATAAACTATATATAGTTTTTTTTGTAAATTTTTAAAAATATATACTATAATATAATAATAATATATTATATTTAATATTTGATTTTTTTTTAATTTGTTTTTTGGTGCAGGTCGTGGGAAATGGCGGCCAGAGGATGGAGGCGAAGGCAAGGAAGGAGGATGGAGAGGAGGGCGCAGTAGGGAGGATGGGAGATGAGAGGTGGCGGCGACAGGGAGGAGGTGGTGCGGTGGAGGGGATGCGCAGAAGACAGGATGACGTAGAGGAGCAGATGAAGCTAGCGATGGGGAGGACCGGATCAGTGGAGGGGTGGATCGGTGGAGTGACGACGGGTTGTAGAGGAGCGCGTAGGCATTGGAGAGTGAAGTGGTGATGCACTGACACTGGTAAGGAAGTGACGCGCAAACTATGGAATGGGTGCGCGTTGAATTGGAAGGGATTGCAGGAATTGGATGGATGCATAGAGAAGCAAGGGAAACAGAGGAGGGAACGCGGGACAGAGGAGCGCAGGGCGGAGCAGCGCGATACAGAGAAACACGAGTGTTGGAGTGGCTTGGAGGTGGTTGGAGGGAGGCTGAGGATAGCGGGAGGCTGCGGAGGAAGTAGCGCGAAGGTGCAGTAGAGGAGGCAGTGGCGATGGTCGATGGTAGCCACGAATGAGCGTAGGTTGAGGAGTGCGCAGGTGAAGGCATGGTGAAGTGGTGGAAGGGGCGCACATGTGAGAGGTGGAAAGGCCGTGAGGGGGGCTTCGAGAGAAACAGTATGTGAAGGGGAGTGGATGAGGATGAGTGTGGAAGGAACACAGATTTGAGGAGGTGGCGAGGGGAAAGAGCATGGAGGAGAAACGAGGGGATGGGAGTTTGGGTAAGGGGTTTCCGTGAGTTCGAGGAGATTGAACAATCAATTTATTTATTTTTAAATAGCGTGGGCAGTGGATGGGGATGAGTAGTGGGAGGTGGTCGTGTGGGGGAATTCATGATTTCAAAGAAACCTAGAGTGAGGATAAAAACCACAAAAACTAGACAAAGTCTGAAAGTTAATGGCCAAAGCCCTGCTCAGCCAACGAGGATCCGATACTAAATGAGCTGAATAATTATTCGCTTACACAATGAGTTCACTAAAAGACTTGGTAAATAAGATAAGCCATAAGGCAAGTATATATTAATGATAAGATAAGAAATGATATGTTACAAATGGTGGCTTGCCTTAAATATGGCTTGGGCATTTAATGTTGAGGAGACACCTCATTTCATAACCTAACTTAGTTAACCTAATTATTAATTATTTAATTATTATCTTATTTTATGTTCGTTACAGAGGCTAGAATTAGTTTTAAGATCCTATTATCATGGGATATATTATTTAATAAGATCAAACTAACTTGAGCCTATAAAATAGATTATGTGTCTATCTTTTAGAACATATACAAAATAAACATAAGTTTGAAATGTCACAAAATGTGAAATATTAACACTAATAGATCAAAATTGCACAATAGAGATTTTGTAGTGCCCCTGTGAACATGAAAACTCAAACTATGCAAACTAGAAATTGCATCCTTTCATTTTGCTTGGGCCAAGTATATATTTTATCTAGCTTCAGCTCCTCGATTTGGAGTGTGTCTTGTAAGATATGAGTTCCTAAGTCTGTCTAGATTCCCAACTTTTCATTGTTAGCCTGGTGTTTCTTTCTCTCTTGTAGACATTCTTTCTTCCAATATCTCCGTTGCCTTAGTAGCTTTCCATTGTTTTTCTTTAGCTTTTGAGAAAACTTACACAACTTACTGTACATGACAAAAATTTTGCTCCACTTCTTATTGGTTTTATTTAACTTGGCTTGTATCTATTTTTTTTTCTCTGCTGTAACTCCTTAACCAAGCATTTAAAAATTTTCATTTCTTCTTAAGTTTTTTACTGACTTTATGTTTATCATTTTTAGATTGGAGCAAGTTATCATCTTCTGGTGATTTTACCTATGTAGTTGAGCTTTCCACCTCTGGTTTGACAATATCATTGAACTCCATACACTGCATTTCCTGTTCTTCCTTAGAAGCTGTTGGAACATAGGGCTGAGCCTCAGGTGACTAGGGTATTTCACTAATAGTATCTTCCAGATTAGTCAAGAGCTCAACTACTTGGTGTAGTCGGGTTTTCACCCTAGCTATGTGGAAAAGCACCTCCCTTATATCAATGATAAAGAAGGGTAGAGTTGAATGGAAAAGTGCTAGCTGCAAATAAAATATTAGTAACACAATAAACAATAAGAAAAAACCACGAAACTAAATGAACGAAAATGTGATAAGTATACCTTCTGTTTTTCTTGAAAATGGTCCACCGTGCCCTAACTTGGAATGGGACCGCCTCTCCACAGGTTGGTTAGTATAGAGGGTGCCTCAACGTACAAGATAGGAGATGGTGGGGCTATGGAATGGTTGGAAAAAAGATGTGAGTATTTTGAGAATGATGGCTTCTCAACGTACTCACGAAAATAGAATAATGGAAGAAGTGATAAGTGAATCTTGTGATGGAGACCTCTACATTATTTTATAGTTTTGTCTATCATTTTCTCTCTTTTAGGTTTTTAATCCCTTTTGTGGGTTTTTATGCCCTTTTTTGTGTTTTTAGCCATTTTTTGGGTTTTTAGCTCTTTTGTGAGCTTTTTAAACCTTTTTGTGGGTTTTGTAGGCCCTTTTTATACTTTTGGAGTTTTTTGAGAGAGAATAAGGTTAAAGCATAGTTGTAGAGGTCAAAAAAATGTGGGAAAAATGGTAGGAAAAAGATATATGTATGTCGTTTAGGCCATGTAGAGCTAGTTGAGCAATTTTTTGCATTAACACTTGCCCTTCAACTTCCATTGACGAATCTAACTCCTCATCAATAATTACCTGGGATTTTTTAAGCTTTCAAAACCTATCTATTCACTTTAGATTTCTCACATTCAAGCTCTTTTACAGGCTCAATGATCTCCAGTCCCTTATTAACTCTGAGACTGCTTCTAGTCTACACAGATATCAGGATTGAGGCTTTAACCCTTTGCTTCTTTGATTTCACTAATGTTTCCTCTGGTATAATTTCAAGGTCAATGACCTTGTATCCTTTCAAACTAGGGTTGAAAATGGCTTTTGAATTAAGCCTAAGCTTATTTGTGGCCCTAGTGTGAGGTGCTCTGAGAGGATAAGGTTTCAAGGTACTTTGTTTTCTATTTTGATTCTTAACCTGGCCTTTGTCATTTGAAGAACCATAAAAACCCTCAACATCATGTAGATTAGGACCTTTAGGATTTGACTATTTCAAGGTTCCCCTCATCCTCCGATTTGTGACTTTATCTTCCTTATTCTTTTAGTTTTCTTTCATTGCTCCAGAATTAGGGATTTTTGATTTTATCTTTGGGGAAATTCTAATTTCTTCCTTAGGTGGTTTTTGTACTCTGTATCATACCTTCATTTTCCAGTCATCAAATTGTTATCCTCTATATTCACACTATTCTCTGTAGTAGAGTCATAAATTTCCACATTCTCAAAGGTCTCATAAGTCCCCAAACTAGTCAAGAGGATATTAATAATATTCTATGGTGATTTTCTTTCTAGGGTTTTGAATTCAGAGTATAGTAGGAAGTGATCCCTGTCTCTATTGAATTTATTTAACTCTTAAACTATCAACAATTTAATTAGAGCTTTATGAAATTTTTTGTGATGGCTCTTCGAAAAACTTCTAACCCTAGCCGTGATTTTTATAATGCATTTTAGAAAATAAAAGGGCAAGTTCATTTTCGATATTCTATCTAAATGGAGTATAAATCACATATGGTAGAGGTGCACTGTTGCATACTTGCCTTCTCATTATTAGATAAGTACCATACCCCATGTACAGTTCGAACTATCCTTTTCCACATTAGCTAGCACTGACAGAGCATCTAAAGCAATTGAATAGTTCACTTTATCACTTAAGTTTTCTCCTAAGGTTTGTCTTTTGCATTTTCATTTCTCCGAGCTACGAGGAGCTCTGCTCCTTGGATCCTTTCCAAATTACCCTTGTCAAATATGGTTTTAACTAGTTTCCATCAACATAATAAACTAGAACACACTGTGATACGTCTTTGTTTTTATTTCGATTGACAAGTTGGGGAGATCACACATTTCCTAGATTGACCAAGACTATGAAACCCTTGGTAAGTCAGCTCTACTATGTTTGTTTGACGTCCCTATCTTTGTACCTAAACTATTTAATCCTTTAATGATCATAGTTGTTAATTCATGGAATCTTTCTCTAATGCAAGAATTCAAGCAACAACTGAGTTAATGGTTCATGATTTCATATTATTTGTAGCTTTTTTCCTACTGGGTAAGCAAGGTTCCTCTGATTGGCTTGGGTCTTTCTAAGTTTGGTGAGCCGGTTATGGACTTGGATAATATGTCTCCAATTTCAGTCACGTTGTTATTTCAGCATTCCATGATGAGTTATGATGACTGTCCTTAATTTCAGTTAAGGTTTGTATGATTTTTTGTGTTTTAATTACAGGCCTTGGGCCATAGCTAGATTCCTAGGGTTTTAATAAAACTAAGGATTTAAAAGCGTACAATGTTTTGTTTTAAAAGTGTATATTTATTAGAAATATTTAACCACATAATTTTTCGACTTGAACGCTTTAGTTTGTTTATTCGAACCAATCTGGCACTGGATGTAATATAAGTGACCATACAACTTTTGATTTTGCTAAATGAATTTATAATCAGAACTAATTGTAGAATGAGTAAGATATATTTGCTTAAGTTTATTGTGTTTTGCTGTGTGAAGTAATGGTAATCTTGGGCTTGACCAAGCCTCTTGTAACAATAATTTTTTTGATTGGGTGAATTAACCCCACATTTTTTGATTCTATGTCTGCCGAGCAACATACTTTTGCTCTAATTGCAGATATGATATTCAAAGACTTGGTTTAGGGAATGGATGGGGTAAAAAATCTATGTTCATTTTACTTAAAGGTTTAGGGAAGAATGATAACTGATATTCTCTTCTTTTAAATTAATCCGACTATTGGGGTTTTTAATTTTGTTTTTGCTTGTGTTGTCGACGACCTAAAAGACTTGTTTGAAGGGTTTTCTTCTTGGTAAAAACAATAGACATAAGAAAATTCCATCGTGTGAATATTAATACTAGGGTTTTCCTTCAAAGTAATTATTATACACATGCTTAACTTTACTTAACCAGGTTTGGTTTCAGTCATAAACAATACCTACACTTTGTTTCTAAATATGAAATGTAGGATACAAGTCTTACTAAATTGTTTTCAGTACTCTTAAAAAGCTTAAGCTGCTTAGTTTGATTATGAATGTCTAACTTAAAATAAACGTATCATTCCTCAATGGTGGGGCTTGGTTACAAATATTATGTGGACATAGCAGTAGCATGTCCCAGTTAGACTTATGGTTGTTACTATTATTGACATAATGATAGCATAATTAAATTTATTTTCCTGTTACCATATGGATATCGACCTTGTGCATTATCTTTGGCTAGCTCGAGTTGAGATTGCATTTAAAAATCATCCCTAAACTCAAGGAGTAGAATATTAAATTCTTTTTCGAGGGTTTTTCGGTGCTTCCATAGGGTTTATCACATGTTAAACTATTTTTAGATTAGGATATTATCTTTTGTGCAATACATGTAAATGTAAAATAAATTTAAATAGATATTTTATTTACAATTTCTAAGCATCATTGTTTACCTTTCAAAAAAATATACTGAGATAAATATTCACAGTTTGTATAATAAGGGTTTATTTGCCATATCCCTACTAATTGATGGGGTAATTAAATCAATTAAAAAGAAATTAACTAAGTGTGTTTTCTTTAAAATAAAGAAGCATATATTAGTAATTACGTAAACATGTTTTCAGCCATAGATGATTATGAAACAATCATCAGGTAGTTTTTAACAAATTGTAATTAAAAATATTGAACAAGACTTATATGCAAATGTATAGTGGTATTGGGTTTTGAGAAGCCCCACTCCACCTAGACTTAGGAAAAAATCAATGTCAAAAGACCTGGAAGATCCCACCCCATTTCCTAGAACTCAAAATTTAACCAGCTGCACTTTTCTCTTCAAGTGCCACCAAATATCATACGGAAAGTTATTGTAAGATCCTGGGAGCTCTCAGATCCTGATATCTCTATTTCACAGAGTCTGATGACTCTCAAGTTGCCCAAATCCTCGTAGTTCACACTAACCATAGAGACTAGTAGCTCACTTTTATGTCAGAGCTTAGTAGCTCATATTTCATAGAGCTTGATAACTTTATTTCAATAGAGCTTAGTCTCTCTTTATTTTTCCAAAAAGGGAAGTTTTTTTTTCTCCCCCATGCATGCTTTTATTTGCTTAGTAATTTCTTGGCTAGTAACTACTTGTTCCCCATTTGGCCACTTGTCCCCTTAGGGATGAGTAAAAGTTCAACTATTAACTTAAATCAGAGTTTTGTCAATTCACAGGGCTGCTCATAACCGTACATAAATTTAATTGAAATTATTGAATAACTATTTATTTACATTGTCGTTTAATGTCATAATAGTCATAAATTTAACAAAGAAAATTACCATCATTTACATGTCTTTCGCAGTAATTAAAATTTATCCAGGGGTGTTACAATCCTTCCCCCTAAATCCTTTCACCATCCTTAATGAAATCTTGATCAACATTCATTGATTGAAACATAAATGGATAGGATTGCCTCATTTTGTCTCCTCTTTCATAGGTGGCTTCTTCCATAGCATAATGTTCCCATTTCACTTTAACTTGAGCGATTGCCTGCTTCTAGAGCACTACTTCTCTTCGATCTATGATACATACTGGTTCTATATGAACCTATCCTTCCGGTTCCACCTGGAGCACATCCCAGTCAAATGACATGAGTTTTGTCAGAAATATTTTTTTTAACAGAGATACATGAAAAACATCAGGAATTCTAATATGAGGGGGTAGTGCTAGATGATATGAAACTGGTCCCACTCTGGCTAAAATTTCAATGGAACCCACAAATCTAGATGCAAGTTTAGTATGAGTTTTGGATCTTGAAGATATTTTTTTGAATTTTTTTCTTAAGAACACATGATCTCCCACTTGGAATTATTTCTCTATTCGCTTAACATCAACATGGATTTTTTTCCTGTCCTAATATGTTTTACAATTTTGGTTTATCTGCTGTACAACCTATTCCATCTGCTCTAACATTTCTGGTCCTAGAGCCAACCAATCTTCAGGATTTTCCCAGCTTTAGGGCATTTCACATTTCCTTCCATAGAGTGCCTCAAAGGACTCATTTTAAGGGAATCCTGATAATCATTATTATATGTAAATTCAAATAGATGCAAAAAGTCTTCCAACTTACTTGGTTGTTTCATAACATACATGCACAACACATCTTCGTACCTAATTCACTCGTTTCGTCTGCCCATCTGTTTGTGGGTGGTATGTGGTACTAAAATTCAGTTTAGTATCCATGCCTGCAAATAGAGCTTTCCAAAAATTTGATGTGAATTTAGTATCTCTATAAGTAATCACTATCTTTGGTATGCCATGCAGTGTAAAGATTTACTTCATGAATATATCGACGATGTTAATTGCCTTGTAGGTGGATTTGACAGGTATAAAGAGAGCCGCTTTAGTCAGCTTATCAACCATCACCATAATAGAGTCATTTTTTTTTGTTCTAGGCAGATCTATAATAAAATCCACTATGATTGTTTCCCACTTCCATTCCGGAATGGGTGTGGGTTGTAGTAATCCCAACATGGTGTTGATGAATTGCTTTAACCTATTGACATTCTAAGCACCTAACAATGTATTCTACTACATATTTTTTCATATTTGGCCATTACAAGTCTTTTTTGGGGGATTTAATAAGCTTTTGATGCCCTAGTTATCTAGAATATGGGATTTCATGAAGCTCTTTGAAAATAATTTGTTTAATTTGTAGCTAGTTGGGTACATAAATTTTGTTTTTAAAGTGTATAAAACCTTATGCATCAATATGAAATTCATTTACAACACCTAAATTAGATATGTTAATACATTGTTCTATCAAATTTTTGTGTTCAAAATCTTCTTTTGAGGCTATTTTTATCAGGTTTTTCAAATCAGACTCATAGCTACTTGTTATTATTGCATGCAAATCATGTTGTTTCTAGCTAAGGGCATCAACAACCACATTTTCTTTGCCTTTTATATGCTTTATATCAAATTCATATTCACTTAATAAGACAAACCATCTGGCTTGTTGTGCATTAAGTGTCTTTTGATCAAATAAATATTTCAACCCATAGTTATCGGTCAACAACAAGAATTTATTTCCTAAAAGATAATGCCGCCATATTTTCAATGCAAGGATAATGGCTATTAATTATAAATCATAGGGGAATAATTTCTTTCATAATCCTTTAGTTTACGAGACTCATAACAATGACATGACCCTCTTGAGTTAGTACACCACCCACTCCTTCCTTGATCCCATCAGTGCAAACCACAAATTCTTTATTAGGATCGACTATCTTTAATACATGGGTAGTGGTCAGTAAGTGTTTCAAGCTATCAAAACTACCTTGACACTACTGGATCCATAAAAATTTGACTCATTTCTTCTGCAGGAAAGTAATAGGGTTGGACACCTATGAAAAACCTTTAATAAATTATCTGTAATAACCTATAATACCCATAAAGGATCTAATGTCATGGTCATCTTTTGGTACAGGCCATTCCATAATAGCCTCTATTTTTGGAGGATCAACAACTATACCCCAGTCTAAAATAATTTGGCTTAAATATTGGATTTCTTTCTTAAAGTATTCACACTTACTGCGTTTAGCATATAACTGATGTTCATGTAGGGTTTGAAATACTAGTATTAAGTGTTCTTCATGTTCTTTTCATCCTTTGAATATATCAAAATATCATTAATGAATATGAGCACTATTGAGTATGGTTGTCAATCATGTCAAATGAGGTCAATAATGACAAAGGAATAACCAAGTATATGATGGTAGGGAAAACTCAGTGAAAGATAAAATAATAACAAAGGAAATGACATGGCGTGTATGACCAGCATAGATCCAAATCTTAGGCTCTATAAAGCAGCGAGAGGGATCAAATATCTCGAGGTGCAAACGACTTCTTAATTATTGCACTCAAGGAGCTATCAACTTTGGTGTATCCTATATATAGCCATTGATTTGATTCAAACTAAAAGACACATCTTTTTATTTACTGTCGACATATAATATTTTTATTATTAATATTTAATATTATTTATGGCCTACATATAATATTTTTTAATTTTTTAGGAACAAACATTACAACATCTCCCTCATACATGGTTTTAAAACCATGTGAAAGGCCTTCCTAAAACCATGGGTTGTTTAGGAGGCCTTGCACATGGTCTTAAAACCATTTGCAAGGCCCTCCTAAACCATGTACAATAATACCATGGGTTGTTTAGGAGGCCTTGCACATGGGTTTAAAACCATTTGCAAGGCCCTCCTAAACCATGTACAATAAAACCATGTGCAAGGCCAACATTTTGTTTGCGGATAATTCAATTATTTATTATTTATTATTTTGTTAGGTAGGAACATTACAAGATCTCCCCCATATTGTGTTGTTTTTACAGACATATTTTTGGCGGTTAATTATTTTTATTTTTTATTTTTTATTGTTTTGTTAGGTAGGAACATTACAACATCTCCCTCATATTAGGTTGTTTTTGTGGCCGATATTTATTTTGGCGGATAATTAAAATTTTTATTTTTTATTATTATTTTAGTAACAAAATAATAATGTTACAATATCTCCTCCATACTAGGTTGTAGAGTGCCTCTCGGTGCAATGATGTGGCATGTGTGTTTATGTTTCAAACAACTTGTTGAAACTTTGCAAAATTGATTGTCTTAAAAAACTAGTCTAAGTTGCTCTTGGAAAATTCCCGCCATATATGGCATGTATAAGGACGTTGTAAAGTCATATGATGATGTTCTAGTCCTCTCATGAAGTCATTACAATTTGACACCATTCTGTAAAAGTATGACAACTTGCCGAAACTCTGAAAAATTTGACTAAGTGTTGAAAAACTTGTCTAAGTTGCTCTTGGAAAATTCCCGCCATATATCAAGGATCAATGAGAAAAATTATCTGAGAGTGTCAGGTTATAGCTTGTTGACCTATTTACATGACCATTATCTCATATTTCTTTAAAATTAATTGAAGAAAAAGTTACGAGTCCTCCAAAATGAGGTTTCAGACTGACATTGGTTGAAACTCCAATTGAAACATTGAAAAGAAAAATTGGCTGAGTATTGGAAAACCGGTCTAAAGTTCCATAGTAAAATGCTCTCCTTTTTTCGTAGGATACTGATAAAAAATATATGAGGAAATCAGAATTTATTTTGTTGATGTGTTCATTTGAACATCGTATCAATTCCCCTAAAAGCCGCTTGAAGACAAAGTTTTGGGTCAGCCAAAACAAGGTTTTTGGATGTTTTGCACCGGTTCTGTAAAACTGCCTAAGTGGCCTCTATAAAATGTCCTCTATTTACTGTACATGATGGATTAAATTTTTATGAAGGTACATTAGTATATATTGTTGATTGGTTCATCTAAACATATATTTAGTTTGTCCAAAAGGTATCTGAAGATGAAGATATTAGTCTTCCAAAAGTTCCTGCTGGCTTGATTTGCATTGTTTCAGTAAAACTGTCGAAGTGTTAAAACTAGTTATAAAAGGCCATTTACAATTGCCCAAAAAGTGTTTCCTTGGAGTTAATAAATTTGTATAATTCCATGATTCTATTAATTGGATACCTGTCTATCTATCCATGGTTTTGGTATTCTCTTTGAAGGTCACACATGCAAAATATGAGTCTGCCAAAAGTGCCTTCTGGCTTGATTTGCATTGTTTCAGTAAAATTGTCAAAATGTTAAAACCAGTTATAAAAGACCATTTTGAAATGCACTCCATAAGATGTGATTGTGATGATAAATTTATATAATGGTATGTATATATTCCTTGGTTAACTTTACATCTAGTCATGGTCTTAGTTTCCATTTGGTGATCACATGTGCAAGATATAAACCTGCTAAATTCAGAAAAAAATACAGAAAGCAAGATAATTCGGGCATTTCCAGAAAACGTTTTCTGCATAATAAAAGAAAGAAACACATGTCTACAATAATGTAAAAAGGATTTCCACATAGGTTGAGAAGGATTTATGAGAATGTTAGAATGGTTAATCCAAAGAAACAAAAAATATTTATTATTAAAACATAATTATATTATTCCCGTAGCAGAGTAAAGTATGATTAATTAAACAGAGAAGTCATTTTTCAGGATACTTTAAACAGAGATTTGATTAATTAGCAGAATAAATTATTAACAAGAAAAGTATATTATTCATGAAGCATTACTTAATAAATAGAGTTATGCTTAAAAGGGTGTGAGTGTATATTTTAAAAACAGAGTTAATTAATGAAGGGATGCGTTTTAAAAAGACATGATTCCATATTGTAATGATGCAATTTTGGAAAGGATGTGAGGCTGGAAAGACACAATGGTTCAAAATCATTATGAAAGAGGTATTTAAACATAAATTAGAAATGGAAGGAAGTTGTCTCTATGATCTAGATCTATGTAGCAGCAGCATAAGATAGAGACCAAAGAAGGAAAACCAGTGACAGGGTTGAAAACATAAAGAAGATATGGAAGTATGATGAAATCTAATTAGGGTGGCAGGGTGGTGCTAGCACAGGAAGCAAGCCTGCAGGGGGTCGTAGCCTCCTTCCAGTAGAAGCTGTAAAATAGGGTGTCGTTGTATGTAGTAGCAGGTAGAAGAACTGGGGTGTTTTAGCATTCTTGTCTGTTACAACATACAAAAACTGGGGTGTTTTAGCATCCTTTCCTGTTACAACAGACAAAAACTGGGTCTTATTGCATCCCTTATGTAGTAGCAGATAAACAATTTTGTAAAATCCATCTTATTAATGAGTTTGAGTTTGTGGTTTTCTCTTTGAGGTTTCCACGATAAAAATTATGTGTCCTAACTTGTTTGATTCTTTGTGTGTCTTGTACTAATTGTTTTAATAAAAGAAAAAGAAGGAAATATTGATTCACCCCCCCCTCTTAGTATTGCTGGATAATCTAACAAGCACAAACTTGTCTAAGTAATTATTGATTACATTGTTCATTAAGCACATAACCGTAGCAGGTGCGTTAGTCAATCCGAAAGGAAGGAAAACAAAATAAATATTGACCATATATTGTTCTAAAATACAACTTATGTATATCCTCATCCTTTATTTGAACATGATGATACCTGGATCTGAGATTAATTTTTGAGAATATCTTGAATCCTCTCACTTGATCAAATGGATCGTCGATTCTAGGTAAGGGATACTTATTCTTTATGGTAATTTTGTTCAGCTGTCGGTAGTCAATGCATAAGCAAAAAATATCATCCTTTTTTTTATTAACAAAAAAGACAGGTGCACCCCATCCTGACACATTTGGTCGAATTTTTATCTTATCAAGCAGTTCTTGCAACTGCATTCTTAACTCTGTAAGTTTGGGAATGTTCATGCGGTAAGGGGATCTAGATATCGGCGTTGAACCTGATATTAAATCAATGGTAAAATCTAGGTCTTTCCTAGGAGGTAAGTCCATAATCCCTCTAGGAAAAACATCCCAAAATGCTTTCAAAATAGTGATGTCCTCTAGGATTGATTTCTGATTGTCCTTTTCAGCATTTAATATTTGAAAAACATATAATTGGTAGCATTTCCTTATGACATTTCTAAATAACCTTGATGGAATAAATAAATAATAAGCTATGGATCTTAAAGCACAATAATATTACTTATATGTGCAACCATTATTAAGAGCAAAACGAGTTAAGAAAATACCGAACATAATACATGAGAGAAAGAACTCAATGGAATAAATTCTTTTTGTGTATTAATTCACTGATAAGTGTACAAAATAAATACATCTCCAAGGGATAAATTTGTGAGCCTAAATAGGCAGTTGAACTCCACACATATGGCATGCTTAGATAACATAGAAACCATCACTAGACATAATTTCCAGTTATAACTCTTGAAGCAGATCAGTTAACTGAGCGTAACTGGTAGTAGGTGGACCAAGAAGGCATATTAGGTAGTTAACTGATGATAAGTAATGATGGATGGAACACAATAGGTGTTCAATTGAGTTTTAGGGGTCATTAGAGCTCATACTATCTCAAGTGATGAAATCAATGCTAGTTAACTCAAGGTAGGCTGCTAAATTATAGGAACTGACTCAACTGGGCGTAAATCATGCATGAGAGCGCATTAACTCCTAGAAACAAGGAAGAGGGAAAATTTTAGGATATTGAGGATAATAATGACAAAATAATAGTCCGTGTGATCAGGATACTTAGGACTATACACTAGGTGGTCAACTGATAATGGTCTAAGCACTAGAAAATCAAATAAATGATAAAGGCTAATGTCTAGATGAGTTGAATATTCCAACACCCTCCCTTAATCTTGACTTATGTGAAAAATAAAAAGATATTAGGGCACAAAAACAAAGGCTAAGGTCACCCTTTACATTATTCATCCATGTAAACCGAGGAAAAAGGAAAAACCACATGGGGAAAATTCTTCCTAAAAAATTGACATGAGGTACACCAGAAATAAAATTATCCAAATCCAGTAGGAGTGAACTTGATTAGATGTCTGGAGGGATCTTCTTCTTGGGAATAAGAGGAATTTTCTCTACTTTCTCAGGAACATAGACAACTGAATATTGGATTCTGGGACCATGTAGAGAAATTGAGATAATATGACAAAAGAGAAACTAGAGGTGCTCATTCAACTTGATCTTGAAATCAGGTTCAAATGAGTCTTGATATGCTTTATACTTCGAACCATGAGAGGTAAAATCAACTCCAAGCAAATGGTTGTGTCCTCTATATTTCATGAAACTCTGAGAACATATGCTAATCAAAATAATGCTGTGGACAAGAAGGATCACAAGGAGAGTACATGTAACCAATCCATTATGAAATTCCACCTTCAAAACATCCAATAACACACTAAAAAGAGAACCAAGGAGAAGCTCATAGAGTGTATGAGCCACAACAACAGGCTGTTTACCTTAATAATTTGAAATATAACATATATAGGAGATCAAAAAGGTTTGGAACAAGAGTCCCATGTGTGCCAAAACAATGACAAAGTCTTTATCTTCAAAGGAACATTGAGGAATTGTGCTAGTTATCATAGAGGAATAGGTAGAAAGCGTGAGATCACTAGCTTGGAGTGCTGACGAAGTACTCTCGAAATTTGATCTAGCCTTCAAAAATTTCTAGGAGATCACTATGTTATGCATCATTATCTTGTGAAGGATGCACATGATAAAAAACAATTGACTTATCATCCTCAAGATAAAAAAATGAAGAGTTTGAGGACTGAGATGAGAGAAAACACCGATTTCTTCATCAACAATAGAGGTTTTTGCTATTTGGAACAAATTTAAATCCAAGAAGTTGTACATGTAAATCAAATCATGTATGTAAGCTTAAATAAAAACTCAAAAACCATGATTGATGTCATGTTTCCAATTCAATCACAACTTCTGCTACAGTCAACGAAATCAAATTTTTTTGAAGACCCATTTGATATATTGAAGAGATATTTCAAATCAGATAAGGAAATTGAGCTATATAATCCTGTGTAGTGAGATATATCAATTTGAAATAGAGGGTATAGACGGATGTGAGCTATTGCAAACCTTTGTTATTCTACTGAACATATCTCTCAAAATAGAAACTCTAATGGAATTCCACAAAAAATCTATTTTAGATCATGGAAATACATTTCAAACAAGCTAAGATAGGCCCTCTAAGATGATATGTAGAGTTTGTGGTACCTCTTCAAAGTTGACTGCGATTTTCAATTTTTTGTTGTTGAAATTGTACCTGCAAAACAAACTGCAAAGATCTATAAGGAAGTTAATTGATTCTAAATGAGCTATGCTCAACCTGGAAGCTCTGATACCATGTGATATTGATAAATAACCTTGATTGAAGAAATTAAACATAAGATAAGGATCTTAAAGCACAATAATCCTACTTAGATGTGTAATAGAGATTAAGAGCAAAACTAATGAAGAAAATACCAAACAAAATACATGAGAGAAAGAACTCAATGGAATAAATCCTTCTTGTGTATTAATTCACTGATAAGTGTACAAAATATCCAAGGGATAAATTCATGATCCTAAAGAGGAAGTTGAACTCCACACATGTGGCAGGATTATATAACATAGAAACCATCACTAGACATAATTTCCAGTCATAATTCTTGAAGCAGATCAGTTAACTGAGTGTAACTGGAAGTAGGTGGACCAAGAAGGAATATTATCTAGTTAAATGATGATAAATAATGATGGAGGTAACATAAGAGATGTTCAATCGAGTGTCAGTGGTCATCAGGTCTCATACTAACTTAGGTGATGAAATCAAGACTAGTTAACTCAAGGTAGTCTCCTAAATTATAAGATCTGACTCAAGTGGGCCTAAAATCATGCATGAGAGTGCATTAACTCCTATAAACAAGGAAGAGGGTGCATCTGAGTATAATGAGGATAATAATGGTGAAATAATAGTCCGGAGTGATCAAGATACTTAGGACTATACAATACATGGTCAAATAATAATGGTTTAAGCACTAGAAAATCAAATAAATGATTAAGGATAATGTCAGATGGGTTGAATATTCCAACCTTCATAATGCACTTTTTAAATTGTATTGCTGATATTTGTCTTATATACATCGGTTTATTTATGCCCTTAATGAACCTGACTATTTCCCTGATAATTTATAGAAGTAAGAGTCTTATCTAAGCATTTTATAACTACATGGTGAGCTTCCAACCAGTCCATGCCAATCAAGACATCGTAGGAGCCTAAAGGTAATACATTTAAATTTACTTGTGTATTCATATCCAGTGACAAATTACATTCTTTTACTAGTTCTGAAATCTTCCTTTTGGTTCCAGTAGTCAACTAGACCAACCATGGTTTCAATTGTTTGTCCTTATGTAACTTGCATTTTTCAACTATTTGAGGTGCAATATAGCTCAAACTATCTCCATAATCAATAAGAATCGAAACAATAGTATCTAAAATATTACGTTCAACCTCTAGCATGGTAGACTGATGATCTACTTGCGATCCTCCAAGGTAGCATTGATTTGAGGTATGTTTCTCGCTACATCATTTACGGTGGAAGCTTCATGTATATTGTTCACATTTGACATCTTCTTATCATTTATGTAAGGACAATTGCAGTACACAAGGCCCATTACAACCCCAACACTTTACTATGTTGTTAAACCCACTATTACTAACTCCATCACTTTTAACTTTGCCACTTGTAGCAGGATTTTGAGGGGTTTTAAACCGACTGTAATTATTATTTGAAAAACTCCTAGTCCCTTTCTTGAATGGTGAAGGTTTGCACCCCTTTTTTTGTTGTTTCGATTTTTCCTTCTTTCTATTCTGCCATGTTTTATTCAGCTCAGACCGTTATTTAAATTGTAGAAATCATAGTTTGGACTTTCTGATGGCATCATCCATTGTTTTAGGCATATCAAATTAAATCGTGTCCTTATACGCTTGAGGTAAGCAATTGATAAACATACATACTTTATCTTTTTCTTCTTTCAGGTACAATATATAACGTTGTAGGTTAACAAATATAGTTATAAATTCATCCATGATCAGTTTTCCTAGTTTCATCTCATTAAATTCCTTCACTTTTTCATTATAGTACCTTTCCGAAATGTACTTCTTCTTAAACGGTTTCTTAAAACGCATCCACATCTAGTCCTTACATGACACATTATTAACACTTTTTGCCTCTCTCCACCACAAGGTAGCCTTACCGCTCAACTGATAAATAGCTATCAGGATTTTAAATCTTCAGGGTAATTCTAAATATGGAAATACTTGGCTATCTTTAACAACCATGCCTCGACTGTTTCCTCTGATTCACCATCAAAGGTAGGGGGCCAAATATTTTTGAACTCCTCTTGTAGTTCAACCATTTTCCCTTTTCTCTTCTTCATTGGTTCACCACTATTAGAACTGTTTGTTGATCTACCACGCTCGCCACAATGGATCACATGTTATTCAAGATTTGAACCAATGACCTCTTAGAAGGATTACAAGGGCTTTGCCTGCCGGTCTACACCCCGGAATGCTAAATTATCTAAAATTGAATATTTTTTTTAACAAGAACGGTTATGTTGTATTAAGTGGCATTCTGGCAAGCCAGAATCAGAGAGATACAAATCTGAAGAAAGTTGGTGACCTCTAACAGTGCTGCCAACCTTCTTGTGAATGTCTTGGGAGACAAATCCCATCTGCGTCTAGAGCTAATTCGAGAAAATGACAAAAAGAGCTTACATGAGTAAATTCTCACAAACTGTGAGCAAAGTAGAAGACAGAAGCAAAGCATTAAACCGAGTGGGATGTAATTTGCCCCTTAAAGAAAGGATCCAACTTTTTCTGAGATCCTAAAGAAATGCTGGAGGCCGCCTCTTTTTCTCTACGCGCTTTATTGGACTTTCGCCCTCAGGTAAGGGGTGGAGACAGGACTGAAATGTCTTCAGGTTCGGAAGAATCCACAGAGCCACTAGAGGGGACTGAATCTGGGGGAGCGGGATCCTGAAGGCTTTCGTCTACCGGAGGATCTTCCTTAACTGCTGTTGCTTCTGGATCTAGGGCTTCATCTTCCTTCAGCGCATCAAAGCTATTTTTATTTTCTAGAGTTGCCTCTACTGAATGAGTGGCCTTCGGATCCTGGGCTGGCTCCTTTCGCCTTGGTTTCCTTCGCCGGTTAGAAACTGGCTGAAAATCACCTTCTTTGACTGGTCCCCTATCCTCAGAGGCTTTGGGGCATCTTTTTGCGAAATGACCGTAAGCATGGCACTGGAGGCACTTAAAAGGTATCTGCTCGTAATCCAGTTCTTGGATATGGCACCATTCGCCCAAGGAGAGCTGAATGGCTTCCGAAAGTCCTTTCTCGAGATTAACCTCAACACAAATACGAGCACAGGTAAATTGGTCCCCTTTCGGCTTCGCACTGTCCAGGAACCACCCAAGCTTATTTCCAATGTCCTCCAGAGATCCTTTCCCCCAAATATGTAAGGGAAGATGAGGCAGCCTAACCCAGATAGGGGCTGCGGTGATCTCAGCTCCAGGATTGAAATCAAGAGTCCAAGGGGCTAAGAACAGCCCCCTCGACCCCATGAAATAAGGTCCAGATTTGAAAACTAGATCACGATCCTCTTTCCGCGAGAAGTTGAAGGCAAAAAAACCCTTGCCTACTGCATGCAGAGAAATGATTCCATGCATCAGCGGCTTCCAACGGTCTTCCATCCATGCCTCCACCGATTTGGGGCTAGGCCATAACCCCATAAAATTTCCAATGAGGGCGTTTTATGCTAGAAGGAGAGAAAGATTGCAGGGATCCTCTGGAGATAGCTCCAGAGAGGGGATCTCCTCCATCTTCTTAACAAACTTAGATGAGAGAGAAGGCTTGGCTTTAGGTCCTGCCGACCGGAATAAAGCTTTGAAAGCTTCCAAAGGATCGTCTCCCATCTCATTAATTGGATATGGGGCCATCGTAGCAGGGTGGCGACCACCAGAAGAAAGGAGTCAAAACCCCAAAACGCATGCGAATCTTGAGCGATCTATCAGATCCTTAATCACAAATCTCCAGTAATCAATCAACGTCTAGCATCGATCAGCATTCAGTAATCCAGCACCGATCAGCGTCCATTGATCTCCAGCGAGTGTGATCCTGATCTCTAGAGTGTGAATCAGCGATCTTCAAACAGCTTCCTAACAAGCGATTCTCCAGCAATCAGCGATCTACGATCTGTTTGCAATTTCACATGCGAACCTCTCAATTAGCCTGCCTGCACGATCTTGGCCAGCCGGAGCAGCGATTTCTTTAACCATCATTGATCGATTTCAGGGATCTGCGATTTCTTCAACCATCATTGATCGATTTCAGGGATCTGCGATTTCTTCAACCATCATTATCTAAAATTGAATATTATAAAAAGTAAAAATTAATTTTAAAACTAAAATTCATAGCTGTTATATAAGATTCATAGATAATTCTAATATCTAAAAATACATTAAATTCAATAAAAAATAAAAATTTATTTAAATTTTTTGAAGATATAAATATATATTTAATAATTAGTTTAATTTAAAAAATTTGAGGATACAAATATATATTTAATAATCAGCTTATATTTTAGAGTAACTAATTTTATATATTTGTATTAAAATTTTTTTTTTTTTTTTTAGCAATGATCATATGTCTTTATTTTTATTTTTATGATGTTTATGTATTAATTTTTATAATTTAATTATAAAAAATTGTTATTATTTTTAATAATTTTTTTGGAAAACATGAATACTAAGCAATTTTGTTGTTCTTTAAAGAGGTAGTATTAAACAACTATGTTTCTAACTTCACTGGTTAGTTATAGTTTTTTAAGAATTAGTTATATTTTGTTATAATTTATTATATATGTTGTTTATTATGAATTATTATATATTATTATATACTCAAATAAGATAATTTAAAAATTATCATGTAATATTAAGGTGTCTAGTCATATCTACACCTATTTTTACATTTTAAAGGATTTTGATTGGCTTACATATTATGACATGGATTTTCTTGAGGCCCATTTTAGTTGAAATTTTCTATAATAAATAAAGGGCCTTTCAAGACCTTGGATATGACATGCATGTATTTACATAGCGAGGGAGGAGGTTGGTGACAAGTTCAAGGTAACAATGTCCATATATTTTCTACACGAAGAACTTCTCAATACTAATAGACTTCGTCAATGAGTCAACAACATTCTTGAATTTGTCAAGCTTCTCCAACAAAACCTTCATGTCTTCAACCATACTTCTTGCAAAGTGGTATTGCACATCAATATGCTTCATTTTGTATGATAAGTAGGGTTCTTTGCAAGAAATATTCCACTTTGAATGTCACAAACTAACCTTATAGCTTTCTATACAAACCCAATACTTGAACACAATCTCTACAACCATACAATTTCTTTACTTTCATGGGTGGTTGCTATGTATTCAACTTCTATATTTGAGAGTGAAACTATAACCTATATCTTATTAATCCAAATGTTAGCTCTTCCAAATAGGTTAAACACATAACCAATTGTACATCTTACGTTATCAATATCTCCAACCCATTCTACATGAACAAATCCCTAAACATCTATCACTCTATCTAGCCCAAAACATCCTTAGTAGTAGATTTCATAATCTGTAGTGCCATGCAAATACTTGAAAACCCTCTTTACTTTTATCCAGTGCTCATTCCCTCGTTTTAACACATATATGCTAAAAACTACCACCACATGGGAAATGTGTAGTCTTGTACATACTATTGCATACACCAAACTGCAGACAATGCTAGCATGGGTAATTCATGACATGCCTTCTTCCTCTTCATCTTCCTTGGGACACTGATCTACAGATAAATTTACACATACAAGAATAGGGACATTGACCAATTTACAGTCATGCATATTAAACCTGTACAATATCATGTCAACATATTTTATCTTGTTCATGATTGCACAATCTCATTTAATCTCCATCCCAAGTATGAATTCAATAGCACCGAGTTCCTTCATGTAAAACTTGGAGGATAGTTGTGATTTCACCTCCTTGATGGCATTCATATTGTTTTCAATTAGAAACATGTCATCAACATACAACACTATATTAATGAAGTGGTCACCAACCTTCTTAGAATATACATAGTGATCATTCTTGCTTCTCACAAAACCTAGTCCAAGGATGTACGTGTTGAAGTTTTTGTACCATAACCTATGATCTTGATCTTGCAGACCATCTCTTTCCTTCCCTTCATGAAAAATGTTCTAGTTGTTTCATGTAGATTTCTTCTTCCAGATCCCCATGTTGGAATGTTTCCTTCACATTCATATTCTCTTCTCTAGTATTAAAAGAAATAATAGTAGACAAAAGGAATATGATAGAATATGATTTAGAAAAGAGATATAAAATTTCACCAAAATCAATTCCTTATTCCTGGGAATATCCCTTTGCTATTAAGTGGGATTTGTACTTCTCCACTTTACCTCTTACATTCAAGTTTTAACTTCTTCTTAAATACACATTTTCTACTAATAGGTTTTCTTCCAGATGACAACTCAGCTATATTCCAAGCGTCATTTTTATCCAAGGAATTCATTTCTTCAACAATGGCCTTCTTTTAGAGTTTAGTATCATTTGAATCCACTGCTTCCTTAAAATTTCAAGGATCATCATTAGTAATAAATAAACATAAACTAGAACAAAATTCAAATGAGGAATACCTTTCTGGTTTCCCTTATTCTTGAGATGGTCTTCTCAAAGATATAGTATGAGGTTCTTCTTTTGATTCATCTATTTTGTTGAGCTAGATTCTTCATCCTCCAACTCAAACCCTATTTTATGTAGTTCCTTTTCCCTTGGTAGGACTTCCCATTTGGGAATTTATTTAACCTCTATAATAACAACATCCTGACTATAAAAAGTCTCCTTAGTTACTAGGTTCCAAAGTTTAAAACCTTTCATGCCATCTTTATAACCAATAAATATACATTTTTCATATTTATTATTTGTTTTACTCATTTTTTTTTCCTTTGGAACATGTACATATGCATCACAATCAAAATATATCATATGTTTACGAGATGGTTTCTTACCAGTCAATGCCTCTGTAAAGTTTTTCAACCTGTTATCACTCTAGGAAACTCCTCTATGTTGCAGCTCGAGGATGCCTGGTAACTTAAATGTTTTTATGGGTTTTCTAACTGGATCAAGTCAGGTGACCTATAGGACCTCACACTCTCAATACATGCATGAAACTCAATCAAGGATAAGTCTTCTAACTATCACTGTTCAGAGGTTTGATAATATGGTGAAGAGATGGCGAACTTATTATGCTGGCAGATTCACACATAAAACAGTCATATATAAATGGCTAATCATGAAAAGGAAAGTACTTGCAATTCAAATCATCAACATGCAGATAGGATGACAACCATCGGACATCAAATAACATGAATAAACCTGAACAACACATTCAAGCATAAGCACAGAACAGACAAGAAATGGACGCTGAACATATGATAGCAAAAGAGCTTATATTAGGTCATAATCAATATGAGAAGCTTGATAATAGTAATGGTTAAAAGGTCCCCAGAGTCGAACCCTTACTTCAAAATAAGTCTTAGGCTTTATAGCCTTTACAAAAATATTCAGATCCTAAAAAGTTGGATCTGATTTACTAAAAATAGATAAAATAAATGTTTTTTTGCAAAATTAGGTTAGAAACCCTAATTTAACTACTAGTCTATCTAACTATAACACTTGTTCACTCATTGAACTGTTTGATGACTGCAGTGAGTACTGAAGTAGATTTGTAACCTGTCATCTGATAGATGAGCCACTATTGGTAAAAAACAGGTAGGGTTTGTGACCCTTTTCTCCTTGATTTTAACCTCAAAATTGGAACAGACTTCCCCCAATGGTGTTTATCAACAAATTTCATCCTTATATTTCATCCCTGAGATAGTTATATTCAAAAAAACTAGTTCTGTGTGCCAAAACATATTTCTGCCCCCTTTTTTGCATTTGGTGGTTAAGGAAGCCGAATCCTGGGTTTGTTAGTTGCTGAAAGCTCTGCTTTCGGTGGCTAATGAACCGCTGCTACATCTGCCTAAGCCACCAAAAGCTCTGTTTCTACAAAATTGTAATAAAACTCCCAATCATCCTCTTTTATTTTTTCTATTGATCTTCTAGAACTTCTTCAGGCTGTATAGGGTTTGGAAAAATAGCAACATCCTGGGCTACCTCTGGATCTTGAAAGCTTGCTACTGCCTCTGCTAGGGTTTCTAGTGCATAGTGAGCTTGAGTGCTAGGGTTTGAATTCTTTTCCTTGCTGTTTTAGAGGTTTTGGTGTTGTCCCTTTAATGTCTCTGTAGCCTTCCTATGGTTTGGATTGGCAGCAGTCTCACATGCTGCTTCTGGGCCAAAGATGCTTATTGCCACTTCTGCTAGGGTTTTCGGCTTCCTGTTCTTCTTGATCTTCAGAGTCTGAGTAAGGTAGGTTGATTATGTTTCTGTATGGTGCTGAAAATTCTTCTACATCTACAGCAAATATTCATGGACTGATAGATGAGATCGAAAATTCCATATGGAGGATTGACAGGTCATTTTTTTCCCTAAAAATTTGGCTAAACTACTAAAAAATGGGGTTCAGATATGGATTTGGTCCTTCAAATATGTGACACCTATGTATAAACCGAAAGAGGTTTTTTTATATTGGTTTGTTGTGAGCAAAAACCTCTTGCATTTTTTTATAAATCATTTTCATTTCCAAGAGATATGTATTCCAAAAACATGTGTAAAACAGGGAAATTCTGAGATTCAAAAATTAGGGCTCAATGATGGATTCGATTATCCCAATATGAAATACCTATAGGAAAAATGAGAGAGGTTATTTTTCTATGACATGTTAGGAACAAAAAAAATCTTAGCGTTTTGCAAAATGATTCTCCAATCGTTCAGAATCACCGTTTTAAAATGATGCATTTTCACAGTAAAACGTCAATTTCGGTGGCTAAGAGAATCTAGGGTTGAATTCACAAGCTACCAAAAGCTGGGCCTTTCGGTGAATAATGAACTATTGGAAAGTTCTCCTAAGCCACCGAAAGCTAAAACTTTCAAATTTCTTTAAAACAAAGTTAATGCGCTTTTGGTGGTTTAATGTCTTCTTGGACCCATTGCTAAGCCGCTGAAACCAAGGCTTTTTGGTGGCTAATGAACTATTGGTAAGTTCACCTAAGCCACCCAAATCCCCCTTTCCCAGTTTTTATAAAAAACATGATCAACAAGATTTCAGTGGTTAATTGTGGTCCTGCGTTGAAATTGTTAGCTGCCGAAAGCTGGGCTTTTCGGTGGCTAATGAACTGTTGGAAAGTTTTCCTAAGCCACCGAAAGCTAAAAATTTCAAATTTCTTGAAAAACAGAACACCAGATATTCCAACTTTTTTAGTCACCCAAATATACTTCATAATATGCCCTGAAATATTCATCACTATGCAAAAAATAAATTTCCTGAGTGGACCTATTGAAAATTGATTTATTTAGGAGATAACACAACCAATGTTAATGTACATGATCAATATACCAAATAGCATGATTGAATCCACTTCCTATGCCCATTATTCCTATCCTAAAACAATACCATTGAGCATGCTCCTTGCCTTTTTCACCAATTTCCTATTCATCCTTTCTACAACTCCATAATGTTGAAGTTTGTATGGAGTAGTGTTTTGCCTTTTTTTATTTCTCACTCCTTACAAAATTCCTCGAATCCATTTCTGTAGTCTCCACCATAATTTTTCCTCAATGCCTTTATTTTCTTCTCTATATGATTATCTACAAAAGCATTAAACTCTTTAAATTTATCAAAGAACTTAGATTTAATTCAAAGGAAATAAATCCATATGTTCCTTGAAAAGTTAGTTATGAATGAAGCATAATATACAAATTTACCTAAAGATGGAATAGGCACATATTCTCTTGTAGCACTAGATGTGAATCCTACCCAATTTTTTCACCATATATACGATGTTTACAAAAATCAAAATCTAGTGTGCAATCAGGCATAACTTCAACCATACATTCAATGTAATGCTCAAGGCCCTTCTCTTCAATATGTCCTAGTATTTCATGTCATAACATTGTCTTTTATTGAAAGATAGTATGGGTTATGTCTTATTTACTTCCACTCTCAGGAACAACAAGACCGTTACGCCCATCAATGATAGCACTTCCCAACATCTTGTACATAGTTCCATTTCACACTCTCCTCATTAAGACCATTGATCCTTGAACCATTTTGCATGTTTCCTCTCCAAATGTAGTCTGTACACCTACATCACTCATCTTATTGAGGGACATCAAGTTTCTAGCCAACTATAGAATGTACAAAACCCCAAGGAGAGTTCCAGTTCTTCCATTCTTGAGCAACAACTTAACTCTTTCATGTTCATATGACCCAATGCAGGTCATATATGGGGTTAAATGTATATAATATGACCCTAAGGGGGGTATATATTAGGATAAATGTATATGTAATGGGTCGATCTATGAAGGGGCACCTAGTAGTCATATCACACATCCTATGATTCTAGTTGTCAAGTCATCCCCTAAGAAAAAATCAGATCCATTATACTTCTCATATTCACAAAACCACTTCCTATGAGGAGGAATATGAAAAGAAGCACATGATTATATCATCCATACATCTCAATCTGAATGGGTACTTGTAGAATCCAGGTGCACATCCCCTCCTTACTTTGAGGTGGTATTTACCTATATGGAATGGGAACCATTAGATCCCTTCCCTTTGTCATCATTTTTAGATCTGTAATTCCTCTTATAATGCCCAAATTTACCACATTCCCAACATTTACTCAAATAATTTCTTGGATATTTACTTATACCATTATATTTAGATCTCCCCTCCAACTGCTTATTTTTATTTATAGATCAGGGACGATCTCTCATGAACAAGGAATCTATGCTATGACAATCCATGGTTTTCTACCTCATTTTCTATGATAACAAGGATGCTACTATACCCTCAAACTATAACATGGATTGAGTAGTACTACCAATTTCTACAACCAAATTACCCTAAGAGTCTAGCAAAGAACACAACAAGGTAATACACTGTCTTCCTTATCCATATTAATATAAATAGAGACAAGATGACTTACCATAATATTGAATACATTTGGATGATCTATCACTAAGTCACAACTATCCATCCTACTATGATACAACTTCTTTAAAAAAAACAACTTGTTTACTAGGGACTTTGACTAATACAATCTCCCTAACTTATCCCACTTTGTGTTGTATTCTCTAGAGACATTCAACAATAGTGAATCTTATAGGAACAATTGAAATGTACTTCATATATTTCTTTCTACTTCTCCCACTCTTCTCATGAAACAATAATAGGTTTTGTACATGGATCCACAACAACCCATTGTTCTCTCTATATGTTAGGGTCCCACTCTACCCCCCTTAATAGATATATTTTTATGTATTGATGCCATCTATATTAAAGAAGGACAATTGAGTAGATATACTGTGAAATTTTTTTTTGTAAAAACACTTACTATAAGGTTTGACCTATTAGAAATTATATATAGTGTGAAAGCAATAATTATAAGAATACTTACTAGAAGAATCCACCTACTACAAAGTTCACTAAGAAGGATTACTAGAAGGTTATCCCTACTAAAACATTCATTCACAAGTCTTAATGGAATTACCTACTACATGTTTGGATGCCACTCAAATAGCTACAGAATCCCAAAAGGCAATGAATCCTCAAATAAAAAGGGACCCATTTATTCCCCATCGTTGTCCAACTACCTTCTCTTCCACTAATCCTTATTGTTATGCAACCAAATCCTAGATATAGCATAAAAATAGCAGAAATAGACAATAGGAGAGTAATCCACGCCTAAAAGATGAATAGCAGAGATAAATATCAATCCTCTTCGAGGGAGGAACCTCCTTACACAATGTACAAGACAATACAAGATGATATGATGCTAAAATGAGAATATCTCCTTCCTATATATAGGAGATACTGGTGTACAATAAGGACTAATAAACCCACTATTAGATCCCAAGCCTACATAACTAATGTGTAATGCCCCACAATATAGGGGGTAATGTGCCACACTATATGGTGTAATGTGTCACCAATAAGGGCTTAACATGCCCCTCCCCTTCAAAAAGTGTTGTTCGCAACGCTGAATTAGTTATGGATGCTGCTGTATAAAGGACTCATCTTCCCATGTTGAACCTTCTGTGGGTAAGTTCTTCCATTTAATGAGATACTATGAAATTGATCTATTTCAAAGCTATCGAGTTCGTATTTCAGTAATTTATTCAAGCTCCAAGATGACTTTTCCTTCCTCATCAAGTTCTGGTAACATCATTTGAACTGGTAGCTTGTCACCGATTACCTTCTTTAAACAAGAAACATGGAAAACAAGATGGACTCGTGAAGATGCAGATAGTTCCAATTTGTAGGCCATACTACTAATATTTTGTAACACCTTGTAGGGACCGTAGTGTTTAGGTGATAATTTATTATCCTTCTTGGTGTTCTTCAGGGACATCTGTTTGTATGGTTGTAGCCTTAAAAACACCCAATCCCCAACATTAAAGCTTCATTCACTACAGTGTTGATCTGCTTGTTGTTTCATTCAATTTTGTGCCAAATTCAGGTTATCCTTTAAGAGTTGAAGAACTTGTTGTTGATGCTCCATGTGGTCTTCCACTGCTTGAACCTTAGAGTCTCTTAGTGAAGATGTGATAGATGATGGATGGTAGCCATACAGTGCCATAAATGGGGTCATTTTGGATGATGTATGGAAGGAATTATTATACCACCATTCTGCCAATGGTAACCACTTGACCCATTCTGTTTGTTTATCAACTCCAAAACATTGAAGATACCCTTCCCAACATTTGTTTAATATCTCTGTCTCTCCATCAGATTGAGGGTGATAAAATGAGCTATGAGCCAGTTGAGTACCCAAACAAGAAAATAATTCGGTCCAAAAATTTCCAGTGAAAATGGGATCCCTGTCACTTACTATAATATTTGGAGTACCATGTAGTTTTTGTATTGCCTCCATAAAATAATTGGAGACCGTGCTTTCTTTGAAGGGGTGAGATAGTGCATATTTAGTAAGTATATCAACAACCACCATGATGACACTCTTTCCTTCAGACTTTGGTAAACTTGTGATAAAATCCATCAAGACCTATGTCCACCTTTGGCTTGGAATGGAAAGTGGTTGTAGGAGACCAGGGGTCTTAATTGTTTCCACTTTATTTTGTTCGAAAATCAAACATTCTGCCACAAATTTTTGAACATTGGTTTTAAGACCATCCCCCAAAAAATATTTCTTTACCCTGTGGTAGGTTTTTAAGAAACATGAGTGCCCTCCTATTGGTGAAGAGTGGAATTCATAAAGTACCTTTTGCTTGATCTAGGAGCTCTCACCAAGATATAAGCGATCCTTGTACCATAGCAAGCCATGTTTCCACCTAAATGTATTAGAGGCACTGGGATCCTGTTGCGGCTTTTGAATAAATGTCCATATTTTTTCGTCATTTTTCCATTTGTCATTTACTTTGGCTATCCAATCTGGTTGGATGATTGAAATAGCATAGAGTAATGCTTCAACATCGTCATCTTTCCTGGAGAGTGCACCTGCGTCAACATTTTGATTCCATTTTTGGTAGATGATTTCAAAGTCATATCCCAACATCTTTGTTACCCATTTTTGTTGTTCTTCTGAAGATATCCTTTGTTCCAAGAAGTATTTAAGGCTATCATGATCAGTTTTAACCTTGAAATGTCTCCCTATAAGGTAGGGGCGCCATTTCTTCAAGGCATGTAGTATTTCCAACATTTCCTTCTCATAAATGGGATTTTTTTAAGTTCTTTCCCTTGATTGGATGATTAGTGAAGGAAATAGGGTGTCCTTCTTGCATTAGTATAGCTCCAATTCCATTTCTTGAAGCATCACATTCCACAATAAAGGTTTTTGTGAAGTCTGGTGTCGCCAAAACAGGAGCTTTACTCCTGGCCTCTTTGAGTTGTTGAAAGGCTTGATTTGCCTCTGGAGTCCAAGAAAATGCAGCTTTCTTTAGTAACAATGTTAGAGGAGATGCTATTCTTCCATAGTTTCAAATAAACTTGTGGTAGTACCTCGTCAGACCTAAGAATCCTTGAAGATTCTTTAGGGTTTTGGGAATTGGCCAGTTCATCATGGATTTCATTTTTTTAGGGTCTACCTTGACACCTTCATGAGATACAATATGACCCAAATACTCTACCTCCTTTCTCCCAAAGAAACATTTTGAGGGTTTTGCATACAGTTCGTTCTCCTTTAGTAGTTGTAGTACCCTGTCAACATGTTGAACATGTTCTTCCCAAGACTTGCTATAGATTAGTATATCATCAAAGAATACCAACAAAAATTTTCTAAGGAAAGGATTGAAAATAGAATTCATCAAACCTTGAAATGTGGAAGGTGCATTTGTTAGACCAAATGGCATGACCAAAAATTCATAGTGACCTGCATGAGTTCTGAATGCCGTTTTGGGGCTGTCTTCATCCTTCATTCGAATCTGATGATACCCGGAATGAATATCTAACTTTGTGAAAACAACTGCTCCATGTAATTTGTCTAACAATTCATCAATGACGGGAATGGGAAACTTATCTTTAATGGTGATCTTGTTGAGCTCTCTATAATCAGGACACATACACCATGATCTATCTGTATTGTGTACCATTAACATTGCTGTAGAGTAAGAACTTTGGCTAGGCCTAATTATGCCAGCCTTTAACATTTCATCCACCATATGCTCAATTTCACTCTTTTGGCTATAGGGATATCGATAAGGTCTAATGTTAGGAGGAACAGTGCCTGGAATTAAGTGGATAGCATGATCAAGGTCATGAATAGGTGGAATACCTTTGGGAATATCTTCAAATACCTTGGAATTCTTATTAACGACCCTTTGGAGATCTAGGGAGATAGGTACTTTTGAGGTTTGAACATCTAATGAGCATAATTGTGCAACTATACCTTGATGTCCCTTATTTAACAACTTTGTCATACCATTAGAGCTTATCACCTTGGTTGGTTTTCCTGTGATACCATTTAACTCATATTCTTTACCTTCCCATGAAAATTTCATGAAATTTTTTTGAAAATTAAAATCCATTGTTCCCAATGATTGTAACCATTGGACACCCAAGACAACATCAGCACCACCCATTGGGATAACAATAATTGGACTATTCAATACATATTCCCACATAGCTAGATTGATATTATGGCATTTCCCTGAGAAATTTATAGTTCCTCCATATGCAATCATTACTTGAAATTCAGGTGCTGGATAAACAAAGCAATTAAGAACTTTGTCTAATTTACAGTGAATGAAATTATGAGTACTACCAGAATCAATCAACACTATTACTTTCTTCTTTTTGATGTATCCTTCTATCTTGAGAGTTTGAGGAGTGCTAATTCCAGCGAATGCATGACAAGATATGGTGGGAGCAATTTCTTCTAAAGTATCCTCTTCTATTTATTTTGAAGTCTCCTCTTCTTGAGATGCTTCCTCTTCTTTTGGTTCTTCCTCTTCACAATATATGTAGAATAATTTCTTCTCATTGCACTTATGTCCCTTACTATACTTCCTGTCACAATTAAAGCATAATCCTTTTTCTCTTCTTTCATCTAGTTGTTGGGGTGTCAACCTTTGTGGTAGCTTAGAAGAAGGAACATTGTTTTCTCTATATCTGTTGGGGAAGGCCTTTCTAGTATTCATTGCCATATTTTTATTTTCAACCTTCCTTGCCATCATGAAAGCCTTCTATAGAGATGACGGTTCAAAGAGACACACCTCATGTTGAATGTTATCTTTCAAGGTTCCAATAAAGAGATCTAATAAATTATCTTCTGAAATATTCTTCACTCTGAGACTTAGCTGTTGAAATTGCTTGATGTGATCTGTAACTGAACCTTTTTTTCTTGAGATTTACCAATTGACTGAAGAATGTATTGCTATTTATATCCCCATAATGTGCAATCAATTCTTCGGTGAATATAGAACAAGAGATAATAGAATCCTTTTTACGGTCACAAAGCCATTGGTACCATACAAACTGATCAAGTTCTAAATACAAGGATGCAATAGTTACCTTTTGCATAGTGGGCACTTGGTGTAGATCAAAGAATTGCTCCATCTAAAAAATCCATGTGTTTGGATCCTTGCTATCAAACTTTCGCATGTCAATCCTGGGGATAAATAGTTTCTTGGAACTAAATTGAACCTATGATGTTGTAGTGAATCATGAACTTTTGAGGACTCCAAATTCCTACTCTCCAATTGTTTTTCAATTTTCTCCAAACATGACTAGAATAAGTCATCTTGTTCCTCCTTATCCTCTTCTTGAGTAGATAGTTGAGGAACAAAGTTATGTTTGATATCCTTGATAAACTCCAATTCTTGGAGATCTTATTTACTAGCCATCCCTTTGAGATCCTCTTTAGTAACCATATTCTTTTCTAATTTAGCAAAGTCATCAATTTTCACACTTTATTTTAATCATATCTTCCAACTTGGACACTCTAAAAGAAATGTCTTCCATTTCCTCATAGGTTGGGGATGAACCCTCTGGGGGTTTGAGTGGAGTGTTATTCTTTCCACTTCCTTTTGGTGGAATTTTTAACAATATGACACCCTATGTTTCACCACAAATATATCCTTCTACTAAAAGTTATTCAAATGCAAAATGGCGTACCTTTTTCAATCACTTATTGGGAGGCTGTTTTAGGTCCGACTTGTAACTGAATTTAAATTTGAATTGAGACTCCTCTGAGGCTTAAAATTCGTCCTGTAGTACCTTGATATTTTCTCTTTCCAATTCCACATATCTGACCTAATTTGGAGGATCCAAAAAAAAGTTATTGCAAATATACCAAAACCTCTTATTTTTGGTTTATCCAGAAGATTGAACTTGTACTATATGCCACTTATCCACTGTTTTGTTTTTGTATCTGAAACTTCTACCACATATACCCTTGTAAATATTATTTCATATGAAACTTGTCTCACTCCATTTGGATCTCAGATTCCTTATATATGATATTTTTCCCAAGAACACCTGTTTTAGACTAGCTGTAGGACTAGTAAACAACCCTCGCTTCCTCCACAACTATATCCTAAAATATAATGTCTCAGGATCTGAATTTTTTACTGAAGATATTCAGGCCTGTTTTGGAAGTGGGCTTCTAACCTCTATCTCTGATTCCTTGTAGAAACAAAATCATAGCGAAAGTTCCAATATAAGTCATTTTGCAAAAGCTAGTCCCGAGGAGAGAGCTCTGATACCGAATGTTATGTAACCAAATCCCAGATATAGCATAAAAATAAAAGAAATGGACAATAGGATATTAATACATGCCTATAATATGAATATCAGAGATAAATATCAATCCTCTTCGAGGGAGGAACCTCTTTACACAATGTACAAGACAATACAAGATGATATGATGCTAAAATGAGAATATCTCCTTCCTATATATAGGAGATGCTGGTGTACAATAACGACTAATAAACCCACTATTAGAACCCAAGCCTACATAACTAATATGTAATGCCCCACAGTATAGGGGGTAATGTGCCACACTATATGGTGTAATGTGTCATCAATAAGGGCTTAACACTTATTCATCATAACCACATTTGAAGATCCAAAATTTAACTTGAGTTGAAATGGTGAAGCACCAACTCAAATGAATTTTCTACAACTATGATGAGAAATATTACCCTAGACATAAATTTAAGGAGCAAATTTTTTTTATGGCCATTTCAGAGTAGTACAATTTTTATGAGTAATTAATGCTAGAAACCATGAAGTCCCTCATACACTTGTGGAATATATTCAGTAATGTGATCTTCCATAGGAGGAACCCTATATCTCTTTGTAAGCTTTGACTGGTCTTGCTATCCCCCAAACCCTCAGCTTAACTAGATACCTCAAACATTGCAAGGTCATTGTCTCACTTGACAGTGGTAGTATGCATAACTTTATTCATCTTTACGTCACTCGATAACATATTCATGTTGTGAGAAACATAGAGATCTTGTTTACTAATGGATGAGCTATGAAATGTGGGGGTTGTTGTGAAAACGTGCAACTTCAAATGAGTGATTATTCCCTAAAAAACTACATGTTTTATATTGATATGGGTGGTTGTGATATTGGATTATATCTGATTATGTGTTGAATGGTTATGAGACTTAAGCCCTACCATCATGGATTTAAATGCATTATACATGAGTTGGGAATAGCTACACTCTGATAGAAATTAATATGGATCTCTAGAGATTATTAGTTCACACCATATGGAAAATATTCTTAAAAAGGGACAATCAAGCATTGTGGCACAATTTCATGCCATTCAAGATTTTCAGACCCCTTCTCAACCCATTCCTTTTGACATGTAATTAGTCTTAGAAAAGCACCAATCTATATTTGACACTCCCAAAGGAATTCCTCCTTCATGTGGTGAGCATGATCATTCCATTCCAATCACAACCAGTAGCCCCCCACTCAATGTACACATGTACCACCATCCATTTACCTGAAAAACGAAATTGAAAATATCATTCAAGAGTTGCTAGTTATTGGTGTCATTTACCCTAGTACCAGTCCCTATTCTTCCCCAAATGTTATGTTCCTGAAGAAAAAAGGAACTTGGTTCATGTGTTCTGATTTCTAGGATTTGAACATATTGATAGTCAAGGATAGGCTTCACATTCCTGTCATTGATGACATTCTGGATAGGCTCAAGGGTGCTTAGTTCTTCACCAAACTTGACCTTTTCTCAATCTACAATCAAATTCACATGGAGGAGGCATATATTCCCCAAACCAATTTTTTCATTCATGGATACCATTATGATTTCTTGATGATTCCCTTTTTCCTTTTTAATACACCCTCCACCTTTTAAAATCTAACGAACACAATATTTAAACCCTTTCTATGTATTCATCCTTATTTTTTTATGACATATTGATTTACAATAAAACTTGGCAAGGTCATATAGCCCATGTGTATTAGGTCCTACAAATCCTTCAAGATCATAAACTCTTTCTTAAAAGCTCCAAATTTGCCTTTGGTATCTACAAAGTGGAATATTTGGGCCACATTTTTAATCAAAGGTGTGTGTGTATGGATCCAAAGAAAACTCCAGGAATCGAGGATTGTCCTCACCTAAAACTCTTAAAACACTCAAAGGTTTTTTTTGGGTCTCATGGTATATTTTATAAAGTTCATTCAAAACCATGGTAATATTGCAAACCCACTCACAACTTTGGTAAAAAAATGATTTCAATTGGAATAATGTAGTAGAAAAAAAAATCTAGGACTTAAAGGAGTCTATGTGTACCACTTTGGCACTCTCTTTATTTGAATTTACTAAAACTTTGGTCCTTGAATGTGATTCCTTGAGTAAAGGCCTTATAACAATTCTCAAGGAAGAAGACAAACCATTAGATTTTACTATAAAACAACTCTGTGAGTGACACTTGGGAAAATCAAGTTATAAAAAAGAGATGATAGCCATACTGCATTCTATAGACATTTGGTGTCCATGCCTACTTGGGAATTTTTCCCATATTAAAACTAACCATCTTAGCCTAAAATACTTTCTCAAACAAAGAACTTCCTCCCCTGAGCAACAAAAATGGGTCACCAAAAAGTTGGGATATGTCTATGAGACTATTTATTAGAAGGGAAAGGATAATGTAGTGGTAGATTCTCTTTCTTTCCAATTCAAAGAAGAAGGTTCCCTTTTTTCCCTCTCCTTCATAATTGCAGAATGGTTGAATTCCATTCATAATGAATGGTTAATGGATCCCATGCTTTCTACCATGATAGGAAACTTCAATAGGAGCCCCATGCATATTTAGGATATACTTGGCACAATGATGAGATTCATTATAAATTACATATATATTTGCACAAGAAATCATCATTGAAATCACAATTGTTATCTGAGCTCTATTCATCCCCCACAATCAGTCATACATGATTTCATAAAACATATGAAAGGATCAAATGATCATTTTTCTAAGAAGGGATGAAAAAGGATATTTACATATTTGTTGTTGAAGGTGGCACTTTACAAAGACATAAATGGGAATCCATGAAAGTTCCAGGTGAACTTAAACCACTTCTAATTCCAACTACAATATGGACTAACATTTCTATGGATTTCATTATGGGGTTACCAAAATCTGGAAATAAATTTGCAATCATGGTTGTGGTCAATAATCTTTCAAATATTATTTCTTGAGTGCCTAAAACACCCTTTCAAGACCTCTATGTTAGCTCAAGTATTCATGGATAGTATTTTCAAACTCCACAGTATGTCACAAACTATTGTCATGGACCATGACCCCACCTTCACTAGCAATTTTTGGAAAGAAATGTTTAAGCTCCTAGGAACTCAATTGAATCTCAGCTCTGTTTATCAACCTCAAACAAATGATAAAATTGAAGTTGTAAATAAGTGTTTGAAAGCATATTTATGGTGCTATGCTCTAGAGAGGAAATCCCAGTGGGCTCAGTGGTTACCTTTAATACAATGTTGGTATAATACAACTCATCATATTGTCATTTGAATGACTCCCTTTGAAGTTTTTTATGGCCAAAATCCCCTTCGATACTATCCTACTTATCATACATATCTAAGGTATATGCGGTGGGAAACACATTTACATATTGGGCCAACATTCTTCTCACTCTTAAGGATAATCTAAGAATGGATCAAAATATGGTGAAGCAACAGGTTGATCATAATTATTTTGAATTCCATTTTTCAAAACAGGAGAAGGTATTCCTTCACCTATAATCCTATAAGAAAACCTCCCTTAAGGACAACCACAACCATAATATTACCCCCAAATTTTATGGGCCCTATAAGGTTCCTAAACATTTGGGCCATGTGGCTTACAAATTGGAGCTACCTAGCCACTCCAATATTCATCCCATCTATCATGTCTCCTTCTTGAACAAAGTGGTTGGTTATCATTGTCATAATAAAACTAGGTTTCCAGAAGTGGATGAAGAAGGTTTCATTTGTATGTAGGATGAGGTCATCCTTGAAAAAAAGGGAACATAATCTCCACCATGGCACCATCCAAGAGGTCTTCATTTAGTGGAAATATACCCATCCTGAGGATGCTACATGTGAACCAACACAAATACTTCAATAATTTCCAGATCTCCAACATTGAGGACAATGTTATTTTTTAATGGGGAGGACATAATTAGGGTCCTACCCTAACACCCTTAATACATAGGTTGTTATGTATTGAGACCATCTATATTAAATACGGCCAATAAAGTATATATAATGTGAAATTAATATTTGTAAAAATACTTACTAGAAGGTTCCACATATTAGAAAGTATTTATAGTGTGAAAGCAATATTTGTAAGAAGACTTGCTAGAAGGCTCCACCTCCTAGAAATTTCATTCACTAAGAAGGTTTACTAGAAGGTTTTTCCTACTACAAAATTCCTTTACTAGAAACTATATATAGGAGTAGAAGAAGTGAAACAAGATGGCTTGTGAAACATTTTATAATTGGATCTTACTTTCATTTGGAGGTTTATGTTGGAATGTGTAATGATATGTGTAATGATGCATTGTGAGATGTCATAAGATGCTATGATGTCCTAACTAGAAAACACAACATATTTATATTCATAACTCTCTATCATATGTAAAAAGGAGTTATCTCACATGCATCATGGAGTAAATTCTCATATTACCATTCTTTACATAAGAAGGATGGAAATCCATTTGTCCCACATGTTTTATGGGATGTAAATATTCCATACCTTTAGCTATATAATAGAGGTAAAGGAGACCCTTTGGGAATACAATGTAGTGCCATATGAAAAGATATTATGAATATTGTATAGCAGTGATATATGTGGGGGTGCTCAAGATTGTAAGAGTTGGAATTTCTGAAGAATACAAAAGATCAAGCCTTCTCGTGGATGTTTTCCCATTGGAGTTTTACCACGTAAATCTAGTGTACAACCCTCCTGCATATTTGCTTGCCCGTCATTTGTCCCATCAATACATCACATTTGCTTTGTTGTGAGGAAAATGAAGGATTTGGCCCTAGGAAAATGTCAAAACGAGATATCACCAGAAGAATATTATTGGTCACATCAGGGAACTCTTCAAGATGCAACTTATTCTCAAATTTGATCCCAAATGGATAATCAATTCAAAGTTTATGACCCTCAGAAATTCCTGTATTAGAGGCCCATTTTAAGTAGAAATTTCCTCTAATTTAGGAGATGAGATAACTCAGCCCTTTGAGGGGAAGAAGGACCTGATCAACCAAGGGATATCTAGCTTATACTATTAGGATACTACTAAGAAATAAGGCCTTGAATTAATATCTCAATGGAGTAGAGCTTTCAGGAAGGATGTCCAGTGGGTTGTCTTTGATCGCTTATAAGTTCACAGGTCACTATTTTGCAAATAAAACAACAAGTGGGATAATGTTGGGTATATGTTATTTGCATGTGGGTGGCACCAAGGTCAAATCCTCCTTATCCCAATGTGTAAATTAATCTCGGTTAATGGATTAGGTTTTTAATCTAATATACATTGTTCATGATATGCACAATGAAATCATAAGAAGGAAGGAAGATTGCATTAAAAATATTAATTTCTCGATGTTTCAATCCTCATAATCCTCATAGTAGGGCTCATCACTAGGAGAAAAGTGTTCCCAGAGTTTTCCTTCCTTCTTACTAAAATAGGTTAAAATATTAGCGTTTTAGATGCTACAAAATACCTAAGTATTGTATTTTTAATGGTTAAGTGAATACAATGAGAAGGAGAGAGGCAAAACTCCAAGTTTTCATAGTTTTCCTAGTTAAGGGTTTCCAAGATAAATTTCAGTGTAGTATTTGTGTGCCAATATTTAATTTATGTTTTTCTTTAGAATATGTATGCATTGTTTCACTTCACAGTTTTAAAACTTACATTGACCATATTCAAACTTTTTGGCACAAGAGAATTCAAAGTTCTACTCCATAATTTATGCTCATTCTGTTGCCATGTGTTTGATCGTATAAAATAATCAAAGAAGTAAAACAAGGAAGAAATTAAAGAATATAGTGGAGGTTATTATGCCATTATGTCGTAAAAATAATAAGTATGTAAATCGAATCTCTAATCGTGGTGCCCAATCATAAGTTCAAATCCCATAGACCCAAGAACTATATTTAAAATGGAATATAGTTAAAAAAGAAGAGGGCATATTTAACAAAATAAAAAATAGAGCATTGTTGTCTCATATTGGTTGTGGAACAACCATGATAAAGGAAAAGTAAAGGGTGGTATCCAAGAAGGGTTTCATTTAGGCCATCATAGGATTTGGGTGCATTCATGCTATGACAGACCATGTTGAATGCAACATGTTGTTACCATTCTTGGATCGTTATTTTTGCTTTTTGGCTCAATGTGTATTGTAATCCTTTGTTAGGTATAACTCCCGATTCATTTCTATTCATGGCTAAAACATTAATTTATAGATTACAATGAGACGGTT
>LPNX010511498.1:165875-239185 GCA_001517045.1 Pseudotsuga menziesii | reverse complement strand
TGGAATGGCCTTGCTATCGAATCTCCACCAAGGACAGCAGGCTTCTCTGCAACTCTGGAAGATAGAGAACGTTCTTCAACAAGAAGTCAGGGAATCCAGGAATCTTTAGTAGAATGGTGCCCATTCCCTTTGGTTTAATACTTGACTTATCTTCAAAGTAAACTATGCCATCTATTTTTTCATTCAGTTCTTCAAAACAGTCTTTTCTAAATGTCATGTGTGATGTTGCACCAGTATCAAGCAGCCAACAATCTTTATAAGATGAAAGAGAAGTCATTTCATTAAATCCAAGATTACAATGTGCAACAATACAAGAATCAGAAAATTTACTAGCATCTTGGTCATCTTTCTTCTGGTTGTGCTTGTCTTTGATGGAATCCCATGAAGCCCAACACTGATCTGATGTGTGCCCAGTCTTTCTGCAACGCTTGCACTGCAACTTTGATCTTTTGCTTCTGCCCCCTCTGCCTCTGAAATTTCTTCTTCCTTGTCCTCTCTCTTTGCCGCAATCTGCCTTGGAAGGGTCTTTGGATTGGTCTTTGCCAACTAGGGCAGCACCAATACTAGATGCCAAAGAGTGCATCTTTACAACCGTTAGTGTAATTTACAATAATAAACTTGATATGACAAAGAGAAATGAAAAAATAACCTTCCAGGTCTACAGTCTCTGCCAAGGTGAATACAATGCAAGTTTATAGCGTACACATGCTTCTTCAATACAAAATATATCAGTCAGTACTAATATATCAATCTCAGTATCACAATGCAATATAGCAGTCTCAGTATCAGTCTTCAAGTAGGTCTTCAACAGGCTGTAGCAACACAGCAATCTCCAACGCAGGTATTCTCCAACGTAGCAGTCTTCAAGGCAGCAAATACACTGCAATCTCCAACGCAGGTATCCTTGCATATACACTATGTATTTCAAGAAAATATGTGCACTATTCTACACAATGCAGGTCTGAGTCTCTGCACTTTTTACAATACAGTCTATGCCACAATTAACCAACAATCTTCTCATGCAGTGGTTACAGCTTTATTTTCAAAGCACAGTTACAAATTGAGCAGCAATTCCATGCTATATCATTCATAGCAGCAATTCATAGAGAAGAAAAATCTTCATGCAATAGTCACAGTTCCAATATAGCAGTCACGAGGCTCTTTACTCAATGAAAATAAACAAATGCTTGCAGAATTTACCGGAAAAATTCACGCAAGTGATGGTGCACAGCTTCCAAAAGGGAAGTCTCTTTACGCAGCATACAACGCATATACTCAGCTCCAATATTGCATTGCAGTCTCAAAACGCAGGCAGTCTTCAACGCAAATGTGTGTGATATCAACGCAATATATCAGTTTCAATTCAGGCAGTCACAATTCTGGAATATACACAGTCCACGCACAATATATGTAGGATACATATATCAGTCACAGCATATCTATCATACTGAATGCATTATTATATCTCCAAATCATTGTATCTTCCCCGTGCAGCACCCATCAAGTCGCAGTCTTCAAGACACAACCCTTTTATATGAGTGTATACAAAACACAGTATTGTTTTCTCCAATACTACAGTCTTCAGATTATAAACTTATGAAATCGCAGCTCCAGCCAGAATTAGGGTTTTTCTTTCCACGCAGTCTTCACTTCACGATCAATTGTAGATTTTGCAGTTACGGTCCAGCAAAAACGGTTTACCTCCACGACCTCCACGCAGGCTCAGCAGGCTCATACTATCTCCATGAGCAGTCTCTCCACGAGTAGGTTCTGGCTCTGTCTTCAATCTTCAACGCAGTCTCTTCAGTTCATTCCTCACCAGTCAGACTTTGCGGCTCATATAAGTCACAGTCCTCTTTCAAACAATGCAACATTCAACGCAGAGCTTCACTATTCACGCAGCAGAGAAATGGTCTTCACGCAGCTTTCAGTCTCCAAGACGCATGTATCACACCATATCAACGCATATATCAGATATTCTTTCGGTGATGCCTCACGCGGATCTGGAGGGCGGGCATCTTAAGCTTCTCGTGAAGGAATATTGGAGCAGTCTTCAAAATTAATAATTAATATGCAGACATCAACAATCCTACTCTCAACACCATGCAGCAGTCTTTCCTCACCACCGCACTAGGAAGTCTCCACGCGTTCAGCCTTCAACGCTGTCTAGAGGAAGTTTGCAACTTTTAAAGGGATTGAATGTGGTGTGGAACAGTTGATAGTTCAACGCAGGCCCTTCTGCAGTTTTCTCCGTAACAGGTCGCAACTCACAGCAGTCTATCAATGCATTCTTCAGGCTCAAGCTTCACCCCGGTCTCCTCCACGCAGTCTCCTCCAGGCAGGTCGCAGCACAAACAATAGATGCAGGCTCCACGCACAGCCTTCACATCTCCACGCTGGTCTTCACAGGAGTGCGCAGTGGTGCAACATTAAAATGATATACCAGTACAATATATCATCCACGTTGTGAATTGTATTTATATATCATCCACCAGGCAGCAATATATATGTATTTCTATCAATACTTCAACAAAATTAGGGTTCAGCAATATCTATGTATTTATATATCAACCACCAGGCAGCTCAGATTATAAACTCATGAGTCCAGTAATAGGTCGCAACTCACGCTCACAATACACGAGCAGGCTCATCAGCCTTTACAACGCAGCAGGTCGCAGCCCACCAGGATGAAAATGCAGCAGAAGAATAACTCAGGATTAGGGTTAGGTATTGCATGCACGCAGAGAATAAACTCAGGCAGATGGAGTAACGCATATATTGCATGCGACTCCACTGGCAGACTGATGGAGCAGTCTGGCAATGGACTGGCAAGCAGAATGCCAGTAATGGGCAGAAATGCAGCAGGAGTTATGGCAGACAACCCTGCTCTGATACCACTTGATAGGTATAACTCCCGATTCATTTCTATTCATGGCTAAAACATTAATTTATAGATTACAATGAGGCGGTTGATTACCAGCCTTTTCTCCTTCCTATCTATTCATATTCCTATTTATTATTTATTTACAATAATCCTGACGGATTATTCTAACATCCTTGTTATGGGATTGGGGTTGTAATCTAATCTAGGTTAACAAATTAGGGTTTTACTGAATAGAGGTATATTGTCTTTGGAATGGTTAAGTGAACACAACGATAAATGGAAAGGTGAGGCTCTAAATTTTCCTAGTTAAGGGTTTCTAGGGTAAATCTTTCTGTACTATATGTATGCCATTATTTAATTTATGTTTTTCTTTAGAATCTATATGAATTGTTTCACTTCACATGCTTAAAGCTTACGATATGTAGATTTAGAAACATTTTTCACAATCAATCAACATTGAAATTGCATAATGGTAGTTTACTTTGAAGTGGATCCGAATGTTTTGCACAATGAAGATTTGTATCCACACCAACTTATAATAGAACATAGGTTGGTTAGTAGTTGAGGTTCATAACCAATCCTTCCAATGAATATACAACTTTTAATCAACTACTATTGGGAAAACAATATTCCTATGAGGAACATAAATATAATTAGAAAAAAGGGGCTTCCTTTTGTGGAAGAGTGATTTCAGCTTCTCCCTAGTGTAAATCAAATGCATATGCATATGGAAAAAAATGTTAAAATCTTGTTTGAAGTGGAAAATCTTTGTATTTAATTGAATTTCAAATTATGACAAAAATTAAAACTTAATATCCATATTCTACTTTAGTTTCTAGTTTATGCGCATTAAAATTACATAAATCTCACCATTAACCTCTCTCATGAGAGAGTCAACACATACAATCTCTACTACCATGGTAAAGAAATAATATGAAATATTATATATATAATAAAGAATAGAAAATATAAAGAATATACATATAAAGACTCTAATACAATGTTAAATAAAGAATATGAACATGGCTACAAGACACACATACACACAAATCATAACTAGAATATTTCATATTCTTTCTTTAACACAATGATTACAATGTTAAATAAAGAATATGAACATGGCTACAAGACATACACATACACAAAAATCATAACTACAATATTTCATATTCTTTCTTTAACACAATGATTAGAGTCTATGGTGGTCGATTCTTTATCTTACCTATTCTTTAACACTATATTAGATTTGGTGTGGGTGCATTCTTTTTCTTCCCTATTCTTTAACATGGTATTAGATATTGTATGTGTTGAATCTCGCATGAGAGGGGTCAATGGTTATGAGGTTCATGTTAGTTTAATGCTCATAAACTAGAAAGTGGAGAAGAATGTGGATATTAAGTTTTAATTTCTGTCATTTCCATTTATACCTCACATTGAACATTTTATTACTCATTATGAAAATTTTGTTATGAACATATATTGTCTTCCTCAAGAAAATAAAAACATCATAAAGCTATTAAGGTTGAAATGAAATACATATATAAAGTGCTTATAGCATTCGAAAAAGTATCATATGAATCTATGATGTCTTCTTCAAAGTGGGTCCTACATGCACCCTTCACGAAATACTATTTCATGGTAAAACTCTTCAAATAATTGTTCAAAACATATTTAGATTCACTTATACGATGAGTACCATTGCATTCTTAAAACTTTATGGAAATATAGAGAAATGAACCAAAATAAGAACCACTATATTTTTTTTCCCGAGAAAAAATCATAATTCTATTTGAGTTGAAATGAATTACATATATTAGATGTTTATAACATTCAAAAAAAAATATCCTATGGATATCTGATGTATTCTTCAAAGTAGGTTTGTAAACACTCTTCACAAAAACATTACATACATATTAAAACTATTCAAATAAATGTCCAAAAACATCTTTAGGATGATTTCTAAGATGGGTACCATTACATTTTTAAAACTTTATGGAAATATATAGAACTAAACCAAAATATGAACCACTATACTTAAAAAAATAAAATCATAATCATAATTTGATTTGATTTGAAATGAATTACATACATTAGATGCTTATAACATTCAAAAAAGATTCTATCGATATCTGATGTCTTCTTCAGAGTAGGTTTGTAAACACTCTTCAAAAATGCATTTCATATTAAAACTATTTAAATAATTGTACAAAAGGGTCTTTAGACCATCTTATAAGTCGAAGACCATTACATTATTAAAATTTCATTTACATATGCCTTCATATATAAACTAGAAATGTCAAAGTCTACAAAAATATTCAATACTAAAAAATAATATAAAGAAGAACCTCCTTCCAAGTGTAGAATAAAATTGTAGGATCATTCTCAATCTCATGCACAATAAGAGTGCTTTCATGCAACACAAATTCTTACTTATTTTATGATATAACAAAACTATGGGTAGCTACTTGTAATCATTTTTTTGGAAAGCGAATACACATATGTGTTGAGTTCTCTATGAACATGGAAGTATGGGAAATGGTCAAATATTTCCATCATTCTTTTAACTCGATCAAATACAAGTATAAAAAAAGATTCTTTAAATTGAATTTGCATTCATCCTATTTATAACCATTAAGGAGTCTTCGAACTTTTGAAACCTTGCCACTCCTTTATCTGCTACTAACTTCATTTTTAACCTTTGAGCCATAAATTTTAATACTTTTTTTCACCTCTTCCTAAGCTTGCTTAGAATTTGAAAAAATGTACTTCACTCAGACAGAGGAAAAATCCTCCCCCATACAAGGGTGGTGTACCTTGATTGGCACCATCAACGTATCCCCATGCAACACTTTTGTCAATCGGATAATGAAGTAGCTACCTATACATTTATAATAGATTTAATGATTCCAAAAAAATTCTAATATGGTATGCACACTAAAAATGGGATGTATACCTATTGTCACAGATGTTTTTATTTCTTACCAACCAAATTCCCCATGCTACCAACAAAGGAAGCGCCCTGTATTCTTTGAGATCCCTTTTCTACTACTAATTTTTGAAGCATTCTATTATTGTATCCACTTGCTAGATGCCTCTACCACTTGTCACCAAGTCTATCTCAACCTAAACCGTAAGAGAATATGAACAAGATATTAATAAATGGAATTCACCATTTGTATTTCCATTTTAGTTAGTGTACATATGCTAGGCTCATGTTTTTTTTAAGGATTTCCCATGTTAATGCTTAATTCTTAATGGATAGCCACATGAACACCCTTGTATTTAGGGAGGGCCTTATTTTCCAAAATGACTTTCACCATCCAGGGTCATCTCCTTGATTGTCATTTAGGAACTTTTCTTTATAACCCAATTTGGTTGTATAGAATACCCAAGCAAAAGATTCTTAGACCAAATCAATTCACCAACATCATTGTTAACACCAAAAAATCCCTCACCATGCTCATCCCCTAGCTTCATTACCACTTGCCTTATTTTTTCCCATAAAATCGTTCACTAATCCATAAAACCTAAGGTCAAAACCCATTATTGGATAAAAATTATTATTTCCCTCCCCAAAATAGGGAAATATGGCTTAATTCCCTAAAATAAAAAGAGAAAAATCCCCAAATTATGGATAAATCCCCCAAAAAGATGAAAATAAAATACAAAAAAGAGAGAAAATATTCAAAAAGGAGAAAAAGGAGGGGAAGCCCTAAAAGCTACCCAAAACCATGATTCAATACCAAGGTCTTCCTAATACCATGGGCAGAAGACCGAGGGAAAATAATTCTATAAATAAGTGGTGAAGACCCTTATTTTGATATGTTCATTCTCACTCATTACCTTACCGCCACTTCCTATTTCACCTACCATTGAGTTTTGGATACCTATTTGTGATTATTGTGTGGAAAACAACTAAAGCAGCTTAGAGACCAAGGACTTGCTACTCAACCATCTACAAGGGTCCTTTCACATAATTTGAGGTAATGCTACACCACTTGTATTTACTCTTTTATGAAATAAAATGGAAAAATTATTCCCCTACTTATTTTCATTTTCTTGACATAAGTTAAATATGATTTACTAGTTTTTACTATTGTCTACTAGGGTTTACTGCAGTCATTTAATTTCCAATTCGGTTTGCTACCAAGACTTCCATAAGTCTTAATAGGTGCATACTTTCACAATCTAGTGTGAAAACACTAACTACAATAATATCTGATTATTGCATGATTAACCCTAATCTTTCCTATATATATATATATATATATATATATATTTCATTGTTCCCTTTCTACTCCTGCTAGATCTAACAAATCTGAATTTTCCATCCCTACAACCATATGGCGATGAATTTTGGGTATGTTTCTTGAGCTAAGGTAAATATTCCCTTCTTAGAGAGATAATAATATTTTCAATAGGCTATGAGCATATACACAACCCAAGGATCAAGAGCTAATATGCCATCTTCTCCATTTCCTACCCTACAAACCAACCAATTTCCTATGAAAGGGAAGGATAACACAATAAATTTCCATACAATATATGCATTATGAAAGGAGTTAATTTTCCTTCTTATCCACTCTTTAATAGTATAAGTTTCAATTTATTTATGAATGAATAATTAATTCCATAAACTCTCCATTGGGATCAACCTTCGTAGAGTTTTGGCAACCAATGCCTTACCAATGTGACAAATGTTATTTAATCCCTAGTCCCATAAATCCTTAGACTTAGATATTAGCTATCACATTACTAATGCAATACCATCTCTTTCCCCATTACTAGTACATATGAATTTTAAACTTTTATGATTTATCTTCTGTATAACATCTTTGGGATATAGAGAAAAAAGTGCCAATAAATTGGAATAACTATTAGTGCTACTTTCGTTAGGGTTAAACTCGTTCCTAGTGAAATGAATGTGCTATAACACATGTTGATTGTTGATTCTCTTCTCAACATTTTTTATTATCAATTTCCAGTCATTTTTCCCATAATAATTAGCCTTTAGATAAAGCCCTAAACATTTATATCCTACTTGAACATCTATTTGTTGGAAATAAAAGTTTGGATGATCTACCATACTTGGTCCTCTTCTGCCCCATAAAATGAGATAGCATACTTTTACATATTTACTATCATCCTAGATGATACACTATATAAGTATATAATTTATTTTAGTTTCGTTGCATCTCTCCAAGTGCCCTCACAAAATAGGAGTCTATCATCCATAAAAAATAAATGGGATAGGAATTTAGATCTTCTCGGCTTAATTCATTTTAGTACCCCTTCTTCCAAAATTGGTCCACTCAAACCTTTATCTATTATTAGGAAGAGAAATGGAGATACTGGACATCCTTGCCTTAGTTCTCTAGTGGGTTTGAAAAAATTGGATCTTGAACCATATATCAATACTGTAAAGGATATTGAAGTCAGGAATCCCATAGCTCAGTTGATCATATTTACACAAAACCCAATGTATATTAGTACCAATGTCTAACACATCCAATTTTCTTTGTAATATTCCTTAAATAATTCCAACTTGAAGACCATTGTTGATATCTTCTTGGTTTTAACTAAGAGCAAAACTTCTCGTTCAACCCTAATAGAATCATGGATTTGTTTACCATTAAGAAAGTCAAGCTATTCCTTGGAAATAGTATTGAAGAAAATATTCTTTACCCTTAAAGCAATGATTTTGGAAAATATGTTGTATATATAGTTGCACAAAGAAATCAGTATGTACTCATCAAAATATTATGGGTTTTCCATGTCAGGTATAAGGGCCAAAACATTGGGTTGAAGGATTCTAACATATTTTTTGACCTCCTCAATTCTTCCACCACCATTAGTAGGCCCTCTTCTATGAGATCATAAAAAATAAGGAATAATTCCACTATTCAACCACCAATCCCTAGAATTCTATCCTTCTATAAAGAGTTCAAAACTATTTTTAACTCTTATAATTTCCTCCATTAATTTTTCAATTTCCTCCTCATCAATAAATCTTGGAAAATAGGTAACCATTTTAACAATTTCATCTATGTCAGACCTACCTTTCCCAAAGCTGCAACTATTATCACAAAGATTAGTGGGGACAAATCAACATCCCTATCTTGGTTCTCTGGCGGGTTTGAAAAAATCGGATGCAGATCCAATTATTAACACCGCAAAGTATATTGAAGTTAGGCATCCCTTAACTCAATTTATCATATTTATATAGAGGCTAATTTGTATTAATAACAATCTCAAATACCTCCAATTTATCTTTCATAACGTTTGGCTACAAAATTTGATGTTGTTTCCTATGTTTTCTTTTAGCAAAAGTGACAAAATATAGAAAATCAAATCATAGGTATTTTTTCATTGAAAAAACATGAAAGCACTTTTTGTTGGGAAAATTGACACTTTTTCAATGACACGTTACTGCTACATGCCATGTTTGTATCTATTTTGTGCTCTCTTTACATCGTAATTCCAATGCTTTAGCAACAAATGTTTGTCTAAACACCGATATTGTTTCATTTGCTATAACATTTGTAGATAAATTATAAGGTGTTAGAAGATTGACATGAAATATCTAAAAAAAGAGGAGGCATCTAAACTAATGAATGTTAATATTGCCCCCTTTCTTCGTTATCATTTCCAAGATACATTTTTTTAATCTTGCATTTTTCAGAGTTATGTATTCATCCATTGGATAGATAGATACATATTTATGCTATGATAAACATTATTGTTAGTTGCAGAAATAAGAAAAGCATTAGGAAGTTCCTAGTTTAATTGAGAATTTCTTCTTATTTCTCTCAATTTTAAATAGTCTATGTAGCTTAAGCAGACCTTCATGTTAACACCTAAAATTTGATCATACATCACTAAGTACTCACCATATTCTCCATAACCCATTTTCATATTTCCAAACTTACCAAATATGCCTTCATGCACCTAAAAATAAAAAAGTATCAAAGAATTCTGTAAACCATGGACACCTTAATGCCAAAATGAAATTATCCCACCAAATTAGGGATTAATTTCCAAATTAAGACACAATTCTATAAAACAAGGGAACTACGTACCAAAAGTGAATCCCACCTAAATTCAAAATATATCGGCGTTAAAAAGTAAAATCACGATTATATTCAAAACCCTAAATGGAAACTAATTTCCTACAAATACAACATGAAGGCTCCATTCCATTCATCTCTCGACTACAACACTGTTACTCTACTAGAATTTCCCCTTGAATCCTGTAACCCTCCATTACCTCTCATTCCTTCAACTTGGTTTAGATTTGACATCTCTATGGCCTTGTGTGGGAGACATTACACTGTTTGGATATTGGAGAACAAAACTCATCGTAAATGGCAAGGTCCCATTAGTCCAAGGTATTCTCCCACCATGTAAAGTCCAAATATTTTAATAAAGGAAAGTTTAATTTCATGTATCTCCTCATGTGTGTGAAAAAAAGAAAGGTTTTTACTATTTACTTGTTAAGCTTTGCCATTTCTGTTTATTGTTACTATTTTACTTTTATTGGAATTTACTTTCATTATGATTAACCGCTTGCATGCTATAATATTTAGGTCCATTTCCTATGTTTAGCTTTGCATAGTTTGATTTTTACTTGTTTTTACCTGTTTTCATCGAGTTCTCTCACACACATGAGCCACGAGAACTAGTTTTTCACGTGCTTCCTATATTGACTCCTATAAGCCAGAAGCTCCCACATTTTCACCTGTGAGTGTGAAAACACTCACAATAGATTTGGGAACCACACTAGGTTGATCCTCATGGATCCATGGTAGTGTTAAGAGTTTGTTTAGATGTACTTTCTTGCATAATTTTTGCTTGTTTAGTTCCTTATTTTTGTTGTTTTTCAGCTCTGCTAACATCCTAGTAGGCTTCTAGCCTACAAAAATGGCCTCCCCAACCCTCCAAACTCTTTCCTCATCCCCCGAATAGGTTGTTTTTAAATTTTTCTCCAAGTCCGTTTGGGAGCACTCCTGTGGTACCGATAAGAGCACTGTGTCACTGGTTCACTATTTGTCAACCTGATTTTGTTTTGTTGGAAGATATTTCCAATCTAGACCTTGGTTAATAATCTTTGCATAAGGTTCCAAGTGTTTAGTGTAAGTTGTTCCATCTGAAAATGGTTCTAGTTCCTAGTCTAGTGTCTTGGATCCTATTTTATCCACATTTGACCCACTTATACTAGTGGTTATGCCATAAAAGCTTGTTTGTCCACTTACCCACTCTTTTCCTTGTTTTATGGAGTCAATGCGCCTCTCTATGCTTCATTTATGGGGTAGCTATTGCATTTCCCTATTTTAAGGAGACCCCGGTGCACCTTCTTGAGGATTTGGTCAATTTTCTCATTAATGGTCCAAAACCAAGCCACTAAACCACCTATAACACCCTCATGATGGTTCCTTTCAGATTTGTTGACTAGCCTAACCACTTCATGGTCCATCTAGGTTCATTTCACCTCATTATGGCCACTACTTGGAGTTACACTTGGCACAATGTCATAGATTGGGGTAACTAGTCAAGATAAGCCAACTTTAATGTGAGCTACTCATATGGTTTATTAGACCCATGGTATTTGGTAGCCCATGGTATTTTCCCAAGGTATTGCTTGTAATAATGCCTATATATTTTAATGGTTTTTTTCTCAATAAACATAGAGGAAACTTCCCACTGGAGTGATTTTCCTCTAGTGTTCTATCCAATATTTCTTCTCTATTCTTGCTATCTCTATGTGCAAATAATTCTAAGTGAGATTGTGTTTCCTATCTAAATCTAGGATGGAATGGCACATGACTCAGAACTTTTGTTCTGATCTTGTGCATTCCAAAATCTTACACTGATCAGTGTGCGCCCTACAACGCTTTTGTCCCTTAGAAAGAATCACCATGAGACTAAGTTGCAACCCTATGAACCTCTTGTTCAAAACCCAGATCTAGTTCGACTAACTGATTGATTTACGATAGTGTTAGATTTCAACCTCATTTTTTAGATTGCATGCATTGTTTGGGTGATTATTTTGTATCAGTAGCTTTTATGATTACATGAAGCAGTTAATGAATGGTCCCTTTTGTTAGCACTCAGAATGTACCCAGGTTGTGAAAGGTAAATCCCGAGGTAACAACAAAAACCACTTTAGAAAGAAACTGGCTTTTCTTTCCAGAGAGGGATCTCTCAAATACAGATTTAACAAGGCCAGATATAAATCAATACTCAAAGATTATATAAATGGTTGAAATGATACACATAACCATTGGGAAATGGAGTCACATATACATAAATATATCACAAAGACATATGCGTGAGATTTTATCAAAGGCAAGATAACCATTCAATCATAGTCATTCATTAAATTTCAAGTGGGGCAGAAGAGATAATGAACAGTCCATCAATACAGAGCATCAAAAGATGAGTTCTATATCAACTTTAGCAGAAACATTCATAGAATATCTGAGACAATGATCAGAGCATAAATAATATGAATTCTAACCATTCAACACTATGTTTCAGATACGAAGAAAACAAAATGGAGCGTAACACTGGAAAAACGATCACAAAGAAAGGGAAATACAGACTGTAATGTAAACAACACAAGAATCTATGATAACCACATGCATTCAGCTTTGTTATTCAAAAATATATGTCTTCAGAAAAACATTCATCAACAAGATGGGTTCAACCCCCATCACCTAAAGTAAATGCAATTATATACATAAAATAATTTCTTCTTCCAAGAAGATTTATAACTGAATAACCCGCTTAATCAAAGTCTTGTAACTATATTCCTAACTCCTAGGAATAAACTACTTGCTTCGATCCTAACAGATTATTAAATTAAAATCAACTCAGTGACAAGGCCCGTCCAAGCAGCTCCTCAACGCGCAACACCTATTTTCATGAATGAAGGATATACTTTGTTTTTCCAAATCTTTCTATGGCTCTCCATTGCTCCACGCTTGGAATATCATACTCATTCATCTCCCGAATGGACACCTCCAGCTCCATGTAGGATTCATAAGACACTTTAGGCAACCCTCCCCTGATGATCAGGAATTTCTGTAATGTCTCAAAATCTTCTGTTAGCTTATCTACGATGACTTTCCCTGTCAGCCCTTTTTCCAAATCGTCAAATTTAGAATGATCCATACGGCTTCATACCAAGAGGCTGTGATAATGCTCTTGAGAAAACATTCGTCCCTCCTTGTCCCAAAAGGAAGGAAGGCCATCTTCAAATAATTCTTTGAAAGCCTGTTTGAAGTCATTAACCTATGAGATCATTTGGTCAGCCTTATCTTGTACTGTCTTCATTAGATGATGTTTATGAATAAACCTTTTTTCCCACAATACCATTGCCACTCTGTCTTTGACTCCTATGTCATGTAATTTTTGGTATGTTAATGAATTTAAGAAATTTAATGCATTCTGAGCTGTGCCAAGTGGTTTCCTCTCCATAGTTTCATTTACTAACTTCAGTCTTTTATTGGCCAAATTGATCAATATGATTTGATCATCAATGAAGTTCAAATACTGCTCGAACTTAGTAATTTATACGGATAATGTATCCCAAATTATGTGCTTTGCTCCCTGGAGAGGACCCTTTCCTATGTTCCTTTCTTTCAATTCATTAAATTTCTTCTGTAACTGACTTTTATCTTGCAATATCTTATTCTTATTTTCAGTCACTTTGGCTAGCTCAGATTTTACTTTTTCATTTTCCTCTTTTAATTCTCTTATCTCCTCATCTTTCAGGCTGACTTGGGACATGGGCACTAGTAAGTCATCTGCAGAAAAGTCATTTAAAGGTTTTTAAATGTTCATGATGGTTAAGTCCTCAGCAGTGGGAGTCTGGCTCATTAGTTCCTCCATGATTTATTTTTCTTCATTTTGATCCCTTTTCAGCAATGAAATCTGTGCTATTAACTCGTTCCGTTCTGTTTGCCACTTATCCTTTTCTTCTTGTAACTTTACAGTCTTTCCTTTATACTCCATCATATCCTGGTGAATCCTGTCCTTTTCCTCTTGTAATGCTAATAATTCGGATGATTGAACATGTTCTGTACTTGGGATCTTCAGCCTTTTCTTCAATACCTGGAGGGCATTGTCTTTTTCTTCTAGGAGTCTTTTGATTGCCTGGGTGTTACCTGTTTCATTTCCTGTGTTTATGATGTCTGCTTGCAGATTTTTTATTTGAATGGCATTAGCCTTGTTTTCAACCTTCTAATGTTTTAACTGAACTTCCAACTTGTCAACCAAAACTTGTAACTTATTAATTCTTACCATAGCATGCAATAAATCTGAATAAATAATGTCTCCTGTTTGTTTCTGTAGCTGTATTTTATCTGGCACACTGATTTTGTCTAATCTCACTTCCATTTCTGACATCTTCTTATCACTTACCATAGCCAATTTAAAAGTATTTCTTTCTACGTCCCGGGTAGAAATCAAGGAAGTTTTTGGATTGTTTAAACTTCTCACCCGCGGGAGTAGATTCCTTGTTTCTTCTAGGGATTGCTTTTGCTTCTCCACATAACTAGTCATGAGCTCTTCTTTAGACTTGAAAATCAGGCCAGATTCTGTATTATCCACACCTTCAAAAGAAAATTGATTCACCTGTACAGACTTTGTAGGAACCAAAGCAACTCTTTTTAAATCATTTGAAATAATTTCACTTAAATCTTTATCATCTTGAAACAACTTGGCCTTTTTATGTGAACCATCCTCATCTATCTGCATACTTTCAACTCCAAAAAGACTTCTTTTAACTAAAATATTAGAAACATTTGTCACTTGAGATACTGCAACCGGTATACTGCTTGTATTTTCATCAGATCCTGGAATTTCCATAAAGTGAAATAAATTGGCTACTTCATTCAGACCTTCAACAACTTGGTGGTCAAATGGCTTATTTTTATTAGCTTGTTTTCTCAGGGAAATTATATGATAGGGTTCATAATTTACCCTTTGCTACCTTTGAAAATCCATGCTTTCCAACAATTTCTCTATGAACACCAGAGCGCCTTTATTTTTAAAAATAAAAGAGCCAACTTTAAGAGGGAACTTAATATTGGAAGATTTCTTAAAAGCTCCAAAGTGTTCTTCTTCTGCATGCACTCTCTGTCTCATATACTCCAATGCAAAAACTCTAGGAGTGAGAAAAGCAGGCAGCCTATAAGGCTCTCCAGTAAAACCATATATTCTCAAAACGATGAAATCCTTATACAAAAACCAATTTCCGACCCTATCCTCAGGTGAGGATTGCATCATGCCTTTCATTTCCTCTAATACCCGAGGCAACACTTCATCAAACAACATCCTGTATATTTCTGACATGATAGAATTTGCAAATTCAAACATGTTGATTTGCGTGGAAAAATCAGAAGAGAATATGGTACTTAAGAACTGCAATTCGGTGACATTCGAACATAGTAACATGTTCAGCAAATAAGTTTGAAACTTAAAAAACCTGAATTTTGGAAACTCACTCAATTGGAGGTGTATAGCTTCTGCTAGATACTCGTCTAAACTGAAGACATGAACTGACTGAGACTCAGGACTCATCGAACTCATTTTTAACAGGAAGCCCAAGATGACTTCATTGACATGACAATCGTCATCTAGACCCAAGACTTGACAGACTAAGGACACAACTAATTGAACTTCATCTTTGAAAATGTGAACATGATATGGCAGAAAAAGACCATCTAGTGACTGACCCTCATTCAAAATTCTAGACAAGAAATTGCAACGAACCTCAGTTTCACAATTTTTGTACACTTCAGCTAAAACAGACTCATTTACAGGCTCACTACTATCGGGGTAATTGTCGGGCAAGTTCAGGTTTTCACAGATGACCTTGGCATCAATTTTACACAGTATCTTAGACGTAGAATGAATTACAATAACTCTCTGAGAAGAAGAATAGTTAACTGCACACCACTCGGCAAACTCAGGAAAATGCAGGGTTTGCTCAACAGCAAAATGATACAAAAATGATTTACAAGCATTTAGAATGTCATTACCCTGTGAATTGTATTGCCATAATCTCTCTTTGCTAACTGATACACTTCCCACAGACAAGAAAGGATCACATACCCCTCTATCCCTGTCAACCAGGTATTCTTCTCTCTCATCCAGAATACGGTTAAACCCTTGTAAATATTTCCCTTTATCCATAATACAGACAACAATGGTAATTCAGCGGATGAATTTCGGGTATTTGGGACTTACCAGTTACTGTGGCCGCATATATTCGAGGTTGACTGTTAAAGGGTGGAGAGCGAGCAGTCCTTTTCATTCGTCCAGCGCGAATAAAAAATAGTTCTTCAAACAAGTCAACTCTACTTATATAGGATCCCACTTCGGAGGCCCCCTTTAGCGGTTTCCGCCAAACTGATTTTGCCCGCGGAATGCACCACAAACTACCGTGTGTACCGTGGTTTCCATTCCGCTACCACTTTTTTTCTCCATCCACTGCGCAACTCCCCGATCCGGATCCGTCAACGACCGTCGATGCATTTTACCTTTATTTTCTAGTCGTTGGATGAGGCTACACGTACCCATTCCGCCGAGCTTCTCCATTTTATCGAACGTGCAAGTTGACAGAGCGGATTTCAAGCTGATCGTAGATTTTGTTGGGCTATATTTGTGGTCGTTGATCTTCATATTTCGTTGAATACCCCCGTATGTTCTTATCCTCCTCGCATCTTCATAAAGTGGACAAATTATAAGCCGTCGATCTCCATTTCCTCGCTTTACACCGTCGGATCCCGTGATGATTCATTGCCTACGCGCCCCTTATCACACTTTCACACCATTATATTTAACCAAAGTTTTCAAACAATCATTATTTCTTCTTTACCATGGTCTCTTCAACCCTCTGCTAGGTAGAGGTGTTAACACCTTTCTTAGTAGTTACTGCATGGTGTGTTTATGAAACATATAGCTAGTTCTTTCAATCATTTTTAGCTTCATTTTTATATTTCAACATTTAATTTAAGTTCAAGTCATTTATTTTTCAGGATATACTAGGGCCTGTTCACACCACCTGTGCACCCACACACACCCTAAAATCAAGTGAGCCTAAAAATTTGCTTAACTCAACACACATTTAACCCCAGTTGGGGACCAAAAACAACATTGTAGCTAGGTAGGGTATTGGGGGTAGGCATCCAAATAACCCCCCTTTTCCATTTTTCATCTAAGAAATAATTATTGTCTTTTAGGGAACCAAAATCCCCTAGTATTTGTCGGCATAGTCACAACCAGTTGCTTGGGTAGTCCTCTCCCTTAGGATGGTTGAAGTCACAAGACTAGTTTTGGACGTCAGGGTTGAATACCACACTCCACTCTATACTGAAGGCTACCTACTCAGTCCTCGTTGCATTACCAGGATCCCTTTATAGGGGTTCAATGATTAAAGGAAGAAGTGGCATATTCATCTACTTATATGTGTCATGAATAGGGTACCCCAGTGCCCATTATTATAGGGATATTTTACCTATGATCCACTCAGTAGGGTGATATCCCATAGCCATTATTGGTCTTCTAGGCTATATTGTCTGACTTGGACTTGATACAGTTGCAGAGGATACGGTTTGAGAAGGCTTCAAGTTCTTTAGTTAGGTGTTTGCATGCTCCCATACCCCATAGGTTAGTGAGTCTTTTGGTTTCCAGATAGTGAATTAATGTTGACTTTCTGGTTGTTCCTTTCCAATCACCTATTGTGACATGGGATTGTAGTAGAGTTTTAGAGTGTGTTGTTGGCCTACGTGCCATTTTTGTTGAGAGATCCCCTTCTACACACATGTTTGTAGTTTCATTTTTTATCCTTTTTTATAGATCTCTTTCTCACTTACATCACTCCGACACCATTGATCCTACGAGATACTCTCACAGACTTCAAGGGTAGTCACCAAAGCTCAGTTCGTTAGACCGTTTTCGCTGCACCACTAGTCAACATCATTTACTTTCTATGGTTTCTCTCTATGAGAGAGTCACATTTGAGACTAATCACTATCACTAAAATTATTCACCCCCACATAGACCCATGGATAGTCACATTCCTTAGCCTAGTAGTGGTAGTCCCCACCCCTTTGTTGGTGGAACAGTTAGCGGAGGTGGGGTTGGAGGTCCTATCCCCAATATTGGGGCTATTCCTACTAGTCACACTACGATCAGAAACCCCAATGTTTGGGTACCTATCACCAGTGTCACTCCTTCGGGGACTACCACCACCAGTACCCCTCCCATAGGGAACATACCCACCAACCACATTGTGATTGGGGAATCAACATACTGGTAACCTACCTTTAGACAACCTCCCTTCCAGAAATACCCCTATCGGAAATACACCACCTAGGCATGTCATAATGGGAAACCATTGCACCAATTATTTTTCGATGGGAAACCACTCCTATAGAAACCCCCCTGTAGGAAATCCTCCTGTCGGGAACCCTCCTCTAGGGAACCCCTCCATGACAGTACCTCCACATGGAACCTATGGTCCTACGGGCCTGTCGTTCATGGCTAGACTTAACCTCCCAGATCTGGCATGTTTTACTAATGACCCAATCCTTCATGATCCGACCTATCCCTCCATACGTACCAAACTCCCTTCGGATATCGCTAAATTTGAAGGGAATTCCAGTGAGGATCCCCAAAACCATATCACATCCTTCCACCCGTGGTGTTCATCGAACTCCATAGTTGACAATTCAGTTAGGATCCATATTTTCTAGAGGACCATTACTTGTTTTGCAACCAAGTGGTACATTGACCAACCACATGGAACCCACTCCACTTTTTCATCCCTCGCATCCACCTTCTTGCAATTCTTTCAACTTCCCATCATATATGACATCGTCGTCGAGATCCTTTTGTTTTGTTGCCAAACCACCACTACCCATATTATGGAACACATCCATGAATGGCATAGAAGGTTTAGTCTATATGAAATCAAGTTAGATGACCACATATTCCTCGACCAGTTCTTGAAGTCTCTCATCCCATCCATTTCCAAATATATTGCATCCGAACGTCCACAGACATCGGCAAAGGCTATCCTCAAAGAACAACAATTTGACTTGATATATGCCTAGTTAGGTTACCTCTATAGTATTTTGTGAGACACTCCTCGTGAAAATTTCACTTGCAAGGAAATTATGGGGGCATCACATGCTGTCGATGGAATTATTGGCTCGATCACATCCGTAGTCCAACCGTACACTCACATGCCTCTTATGGTGACTCCTACATATAGGGCTCCTCTGAGTGCCACCACATTGGCGATGGGAACTCCTATCCTAGGTTATGGTCCTAACCTATCCCAGATTACCTCCATTGTTGGAGCAATACCTTCTTATGCGCCCTTGACCTCGCCTCATCAAGTCCACGACCCTATTTACCAAGCACCTGCTTATGGGAACCCCCCTCAAGGATATGCTACACCTCTGGTATCTCAACCTTACTATCATTTTCCTAACCCACCACCATCTCTTATCGTGCCATCACCCCCTTAGGATCCCCCAAACCACCAAACAAACTTGCCCCCAACAACCAGCAAGCCCAACAAAATTGAATACAAGGGTGTAACCGCAATAATGGGGCCCTTCCGAGAAATAATGGGGCCCATCTGGTGAATCAAGACCCTAACCAACCACCATGACAGAGAAAGAATTTATATTTGTGACCCAACAATCCGTGCTCCTTTTGGAAACATTTATGGACACTACACCCACAATTTCCCTCACTTGGATATAACTCGTTATATTTGGGACGAGTCTAATCGTCAAGTTAACACTACCGCCCCTCAAGAACAACCTCCTTTATCTTAGCCGACCCATCCTACTATGGTCTTGCAAAACCCTCTACCCACTCAAGGGGTATTCACAACATTACTCGTGACACAATACGCTGCATCGTCCACCAACCTCCAAAGTCTGGTGTTCAATATTTGTTTACCTTGTCAAAAGAAGAAGAGGTCAACCTTAAAGCACAATGAAACCAATACAGTTCATCCATCAAGACCGCTTCTTCTAGTCAATCTAGCAAGCCTGCTGCCACGGATCCTTCCCTATAGTTACCTTGACACCCTGCCGATGCGAACCCCAAGGATCCAAACTATAACATTGATGCCTATGCCACACCTAACTATAATATTGTCGATTATTTGGCCTAGTCCCCTGTTTCCATGTCTATCTTGGAATTTATTAGGAACTTCCTAACACAACACAAATAATTGTTGTCAACATTTGGTGCCATCAACCACTCCGATGTGCGTTTAGTGACCTTTGACCTTGATCATTCTGAGCCACGGATGCCATCATCAATGGCTTTGGAAATTCCCATTACCATTCAAAACCTTGTCATTCACCACTGCATTGTTGAGGAGGCATCCGCATGTGTCATGTCCACCCCACTATGGAAAAATCTCAGGGTCCCCAAGTTAAATCTGTCCTCGATGTCATTGCATGCTTACGATGGACTTGCAAACTAATCTCAAGGACTTATTCGTAATGTACCTATAGAGCTAGCTGGTAAGGATGTCCTCATAGACATTGAATTGGTCAATGATAAGATTGACTATAACCTACTCCTAGGGCGTAGTTACATGTATGCGTTGAAGGCTATCACCTCGACTGTTTTACAAGCTATGATGTTTCCTCATGACAAAAATATAGTTAAAATCGATCAACTGTCATACTATGACCCTAAGAGACAGACTACTCCAGAAAATGTCCTTCCTATAGTGGATCATGCTATAAATAATGCATTGATACCCTCATTGACCATTGTTGCTCCAACTTTCTTTAAGGAATCCACCATGACTATGTTACCAAGAATATTTCAATCAGTGCAGACACAGTTTGTTCCCCTAGCCTACATGGTGAAAGTCTAGAACAAAAGGACAAAGTGATGTATCCTCTCTCTAGATGTATGATCTACTTGAATGACAAGCTCTCTTTACCTTGAGTGTGGGAGGTTGTCCTTGTTTTATAGATCCTTATGCGATCAACTATACTTGCAAAGAACACAAAAAAACAAGAGAAGAAATGAGAGCAACAAGATAAATCAATGATCTATACTAATTATCAAGGAAACTAGTAATAAACATTCAACATTAACATGAATCATTTATGGGAAAGGGAAACATTTTTGTATTAAAGGTGAGAAAAGAAAGATACAACCAAAGCCTTGATGTCAAAGATTTTCTTTTGCAAGATCTTTGACTCACTCACACACACTACAAACTATGAAACATCTCACTTACAACCACTCTCTCTTTGCCTCCTATACCAGATTTGAATCCAAGAACATAAGGATGCTCTCTTGGTCTCCCTTTCACATGATCCATGTAGCTTGCTTTTATAGGCCAATGGAATCCCAAATGGGTTGAGATATTTTGGGAGGAATATAGGGAATGATCCCTAGGGTTAGGAGGTCGAGTTCCATCTTTCCCAAGTAGTTAGGATCATCCTCCATGAGATATTTCGCCTAGAAGCTTCTTGAATCTTCACTTTTTCCCCTTTTTGTTCTGCTTACGCTCCTTATGAATAGGCTAAGTGCGTCGAAGCTCCTTGTGAATAGGATAAGTGCGCTGACTCTCTTTGTGGTGTTGTGGCAGGCGCCACCGATGCCTTATGTCAGTGGACAAGAGGCATCAAGAATGTCTGACACTATGTCCTAGGCAGCAAGGTGAGTCAGACTACCTAGGTTTGAGTAGTAAGGCCCCAAAAGAAGTTTTTTGCTAGGGACTTCAAGGGATTGGAGCATTAGGATAGTTTTTGGGTGTAACGAAATTCCCCCCAAAGTATGAATATAGAGGAATGTGATAGGTGAAATTCTTTGATAGATATTGATCCAGTATCAGAGGCAAAAGAGAGGTGAGTAAAGACTTGAAGCAAGACCAGTCACCATCTATCTAACTTAATCATGGTTGCAGACCAATACACTACAAATCCATGCATAATGACCATGTCATGGCTACTAACAATACATTGTATATCCATGAACAACAAGACTCAAATCAGAACATGGCTACAAAACATACAAAGTAGATCCACGCCATCCTAACTCAAAATATGAACATAGCCACCAAACATACAATGTGGCATGTCATGACTCCAAATAATACTCCATCACAACCTGAGGATAGAAACACATTCAATTGAATACCTAACCACTCAGGGTCTTCATTTCAATTCCAAACGATACAATTCGATTCATACGAATAAATGTCCTGATGTCAAGCATGGTAGAAACCACTTGATTACCGATCATTGATGTATACTGTTATTGAAGTGCAAGGGAGATCACCATTGATGTCAATGATTCCCAAGGTATCCCAGTAAATTCCTCCGTGTGTGAATAGATAAATTGTAGTCGAACACTCAGCAGAATCCTTCAATCAGAGGCCATTAATGAAAGCCCACTGTTGAAAGCAAGGAAACCTACCATTGAGGCATGCAAGCTTCAAGGTACTTGACTTGGTTTCTAATCCCGATTCTCGAATGATGTGTTGGATTCAAGAAGAATAGACTCATTGAAGGAGGGCCATGATGTTTCTCCCATCATCGACATGAAACATGGAACAAAATATGATGTCAAAGTGATGAAAACAACCATACGTCTGGAGATAGAGAAACAAGTCTCCATACCAGGGGTCAGACGTACTAATGAGGAACAATGATTCATCTAGAAATGAATCAAAGGGTTGCATATCCTCAGTAATACAGGGAAGGTCACACATAATATCTGTGAAGACAAGAGACTTCCTGGAGGATAACAATCCAGCGAGAGTATTTTCCTTCAAGCACTTGGAAAGTCAAGGTGCAATACATGGGGTTGGAATCTACATATACCGTGGTTGTTTAGAGTAAGATGTAATCATGAAATTTATGGACCACGATGACCGTGGCCAAAGATAATTTCTCCACATGTCATTACCGAGTTTCAGAGTCCAAAAGACTCTTACTAAGGTAGTAAATCACATGTTCAAGGTCGTGTTCGTCTATATGAACCAATACCATGCCGATGGTGGACAAGGATGCAACCACGCCTAAGGATAAATCCTTAATATAATTGGGTGGTTGAAGGATAGGTACACACGTAATGGTGTGTTTGAGAGTGTTGAATGCATGTTGCACTAGGTCAACCCAAAAAAAAGGGTGTATTCTTTTTTAATAAATGAATGAAACCATGGGTTTTTTCGGCGTAGTTATAGACGAATCGACATACAAATTTTCCCTTTCCTTGCAAACTTTGGAGTTCTATAATGTTCATGGGCGAGGGTAAGCCTAAGATGGCTTCAATTTTTAGTGGGTCTATACGAATTCCATCCTTGCACATGATGAAACCAAGTAGTATACCAGTATCGACACAAAAAACACACTTATGTGGATTCAACCGTATGTTGTAATGGCAGAACCTGAGAAAAATGGATCTCAGATGATCAACATGGTGATCCTGCTATTGCGAATGAGCAATAAATTCATCAAGGTATAGTTCCATGATGTGTTTGATGTCATGGAAAGCATAATACATAGCGCATTGAAAGGTAGCGCCAACGTTTTTAAAACCAAAAGGTAACTTCTTTTAGGAAAATGTCCCCCAAGGGAAAATGAAGGTCATTTTATGTCAATCAGATGTGAGTATCTCTATCTGATTGTAGCCATAAAATCCATCCATAAATGAAAATATAACGCTTCTGGCGCAGTTATCGATGATTTGATTGATGTAAGGGGTAGGAAAATTGTCTTTAGGACAAGCCCTATTAAGGTCCCAAAAATCGATATAAACCCTAATGGTGCCCTCTTTTTTGTTTATAGGGACAATATTAGGCACCCATTCTGTCAAAGGTATGGGGTAAATGAACCCAATCTTAAGAAGTTTCTCAATTTATTCCTTAATGGCCACTACTTTCCATGGATGAACCTGTCGTAATTTTTTACGGACTAGTTTTGCATCAGGGAAAGTCCTAATCTTGTGAACCACGATTGAAGGATCTATCCCTAGAATTTCTTCATATGTCCAAGCAAAAATATCTCTGAATTCTTTGAAAACGGTTGTATAAGACTTTAGTTCTAAAACAAAAGAATTTTGGCCTACGTTGATGTTTTCTACAACTCTGGGAATTACTGATATATCGACCGGAATGGTCTTAGTAATGTTGCTAAGATTACCCTTGGACTCAACATCGTAGATGAGTACAAGTGACTGAGGATTAGTTATGATATCAAAAGAAACCGTTGTTCCAAAATAGTCTTCTACCATATGGTAATCGGGAAGGAAAGATGATCTATGATGATGAAGTTTCCAAGGAATCTTGTCTAAGGACATGACTTCCATGATGGACTCATCAGAGGGAAGGTTATGCAAAAGATAATCCAGAGATGGGGGGGTCTCTAACCAATATGGTAGGTGATATGGGTCTGATGCCACTAAGAAATGATCATTGATGGTGGGGTCACTAGTGGACTGAATAGCCCGGTACATTTCTTTGAAATGATTCAATGATGTCGAATGTGCGATTGATTTTCCTTAATTTAGGGTGTCGTAGCTAGAAGCTGAAATCATGTTCACAAATGTAGCTTGCGAATTATGAGGAGGGTTATTCAATGGAAAAACTCGCATAAGCGAAGATTCTTTAGTAATACCTACTCCTATGTTTTGATATTTCAAGGCTAAGGAAGTCAAGAGTGGAACATTGTTCGCAGAATTAGAATTCGTGTCTGGTGAATAAAAATCTAACTGGTCAATTGTGACAATCTTACCTTGGAGTGGGAACTACACTATTTGAAATATGGATGAAGCAATAGCTTGCATTGCATAGAACCAATTCCAACCTAGAAGAAGATTGTAATCTAAAGGAACATCGACAACTTCAACGTGAACAGACACTGACTTGCCCCCCAATTCAATCTGGAGGGAGGGGAGTAATCTATAAGGTTGGAAATCACGACTATCAAAGGAATTTAATGTTGTAGGTGAATGATTAATCTCCGGGGAGACAATAGCTCTCCAGCAAGACAAAGACATGACCAAAGTGGAGGCACCCTCGTCCAATACGGTGCGACAAATTATCTTCCCAATAAATTTCGTAGATAATTGGAAAGCTAATTGATGGAAGATCCTAGACTTAAATTCATCCAATTTGAATGTGATAATGTTGTTATGTTTAGGATCCAAAGCTTCGAGGACCAATAACAAGTTCTTCTGCTGTGCAGGAAACTTTTGGAGTACCTCGAGGGTCGACATAGCGCATGACGCTTCCATCAAATCTTCAACTACGTTGTAATATTGGTGGCATGTGCATTAGGGTTGAATAATGATTTTCGAATAATACTCTTAGGTGGATGAAGAAATATATCGAGAATGAGTTTCTCAATCTGAAGACCATTAGTAGGAGTAGGTATGGATGCTGGAGCTTTATCTAGTGGAACATTATCAGTCTTTTTCTATGGTGGAGAGTCACAACTCTAAGTTCAATTAGTGAGACTAACCAATTCACTGGACATAATTTTAACTTCATCTATGGATGACGAAGGAGACCCATGCAAGTACTAGTGGTCAATCAATTTATGTTGGGTAGGGAAATGATTTGTTAAAAATGCCCGAGAAGGGGTGTTTTTAAGAAATTTACTAACCTCCTCATGATGAGGACACTCTTTGGTGAAGTGGTCACCTCCACATATGAGGTGAGGGAACTTTGTCTTTCTCTTCTTCTTAGATTCAACACCAGAGTTTTGTGTTTTATTACCTTCTTGTTGATTCTCAGAATTCTTGGAATTATTCTTTCCTTTCTTCTTTGTTCCCAAATATTTAAAGGATTGGAACGCATTCACTTCGATGAAAAAAATAGGATGGGAAGGAGTTTTTGGGTTCGAAATAGAATGATTAGCAGATGCAACAAGTTGTTTTTGTTTTTTCAAGGATTTCACCGTCGACTATGTTTGGACAGAACCAAGAATGCCGTCGGTGGGTGGTTCTATTGAAGGTATTGAAGGATCTAAAGTGGGACGAGGAGCATGGGGGATCAATTCATATAGAGTGCCTAACTGGGAATATACAAAGTCAAGGTACTGATAACGACTAGTAGCTTTCTCCTCGGTAACAACACCTCCCATGGAAAAATCCCTAGCAATGGGGGGAAGCAAAGATTTGGTAAGCCAATTGGTGAGTAACTGATTGGGAATGGGAGATTTTATCAACCTACGTCATTGTCTCCACTCATATATATGATCAGATATATGGGTGGAAGTGGTTTGGCGAAGAGAGGTTAAAATATCTGTACCTGTTTCATATCATATTAGTAACTGGAAATGCATAAAAAATGCCATTGCTAAGGTATTGAAATCCCAAAAGGAATGTTGAGGCAACTCAATATACAATTTTGCGGTCACCCCAATGAGAGTTCTCTGAAATAATCTTAGACAGATGGAACCATCCATCAAATAATTGAATGAGCACCACAAATGACATGTCATCACGTGGTTATTGGGATATTCACCAGGTTTACCATCGAGTTTGGGTATATCAAAGGGTAACTTAACAGGAATAGCCACCCATGAGGGATTGTGTTGGATAGGGTTGTTAATAAATCTAGATAGATCTGGAAGATCTAAAGGAGCAAGAATTGATAACTCTTGGTTAGGTTAACGGTAGTCGTAATACTAATAAGGCATTTGCGGACTAGTAGAACCGTAAGTTGGTTGATAAATGGGCATTTATGAGGTTCCCATTACTGGATGATTGAGTGGTTGATTCATAAATGAACCTCCCGAGGGTCTTCCCGATGGTGGACTACCTAGAGTAGGTGGACCTACAGACGTGGGCCTCCAACTGGTGGCCTCCCAGGTTGTGGGCCTCTAGGAGGGGGAACTCCAAAAAGTGGGCCTCCAGGAAGAGGACCTCCAAAAGGTGGGCCTCTAGGCGGAGGACCACCGAAAGGTGGATCTCCAGAAGGTGGATCTCCATATCCTCCAATAGTATTACCCGATTGTCCTCTAGATATAGGGACATTAGACACATTAAGTTTCCCCCATGGGGTATGCATACTTGCAAGGTAAGGGATTCCAAGATAAACAACTCTCGATGCTATAGGTTGGGAGTTTTTGTTGACTATAGGTGGTTAATTTCCTAGATAGGTATTGCCCCATGAAGGTTTACCAATGTCCGGTTGAACCCATGAGGGTTGTCCCATGTCGGAAGAGGGGACAACCATGTTGGTACTCGTGGAAGGTACACTGACTACTATCTGCCCTACAATGACACTTTTCCCCATGCTAGAAATCGTTCCCCTGGTTGATAAAGAAACATGGGCTGGGTTTTCCCCCTAGTCATGGAAGGTATAGGAGAATTAGAAACATATGGGATATTTTGGACTAGTGGGGAGGGGATGGAGGGTTGAACTAGATCATAAGTGACCATGTTTTGAACTGGTGACCCTGAGTTAGGAGCCACTTGAGATCATAAAGGAGCACGATATTCTGGGATGATCACTCTTGAATGAGAAAGGAAGGGTGGAAAGCTTATTTGCCTTAGGTTATCCCTGATTCTATGTAAATGAGTAAGGGTATGATGAACATGCCCAAGGATATCCTCCTTCGAAGCGAATATGGATTCTCGAGGGGGAGTAACATAAGGTAATCTAGTGGTTCCATACTCAAAGATGTCTTGTCTTAAAGAAGTCTCCCAAAGAGGAGAAGTTGGACCAAACTTCAATGCCACAGTATCGTCTAATGGATGGGTAAAAACCCAATCTCGTGCACCATATTGACCCTCCGTATGAAAAATAAAGGTTGTATCTTCTACAGAAGGTTGTTGAACTACCACAAGAGTGGATGGATTTTCAAAAGAAGAAATTTCTTCCCTGGATTTAGTAACCAAAATTCCTTCTACATGTAAATCATCTGTAACCAGTTGTTCCATGGTTTTCCTTTCCCTTTGTTCCATGGAAGGAGGAAATTTAGGTGGTAAACCATGCAACCTGCGAGATCAACTCACAAGTAACTCATCTATAATGCTATCTAAAAACTTCTACTTTAAAGTTTTATCAAAAGAAGAGATCACACACAAAGAATCCTATGCAAGCTAAGGTCACAAGCAAACTTAAGTGGTAGGAGGGGCGGATGAAAGCTGATTCCTCACTAGGATTTTCATGCTCGCAACTCATGATATACCGTAAGGTCCAACAATAAAACACGAAAAGGAGGATTGCAACCATACCCTTTCCTGAATACCTGAGTACTTGCACGCCATGTGTGTAGTAGCTCCCCGAGTGTTGTTCCCGGTGTATTACTCCAACAAGATGGTAAAAAAGATATTCTTGGTTGGCGTGGGTTTCCTAAAGGGGTCTCCTGATATACACAAGGTACGTGGGAGCTCAAATCTATGTTAGTGCTGTTTATTGCACAACCGTTCGAAAGGGGCCTTGCGATATACTACCGAGTATGTGAAGAGCCTTTCGATATACCTTAAAGGTACATGAAAATCAGTTCTATATATCGGTTGGTATGTGGAAGAACTGCCTAATACCTAGGATGTAGTGCAGGCCAGAAACAAAAAATCCTATGTTTATAGACACCAGCACACGTCTTCTAACCTTTCACTCAAATTACCATAAAAATTAACCTAAGCTACCATTCGATTTTATCTTGATGGTTAGTGAATGTTTGTGTAATGTGGATCAACTAGAAAGATTACAAATCTAGATGCAATGCAATTTTTCTCTTTGATGAACTCTACCTAGAGTAAGAGAGACACTTTTCTTTTTTCAAACAATATTATTATGCAACTTTCAACATTTTCACCTTCAAGCTTTCGAAATATCTCCAAAACACACAACAATTTCCAATACTAGGCCTAAGATATATCTGAGATGAAAAAGAAATAAAATATTCTAACATCTAAATTCCTACGCTTTCTTAATCAATTGCAAAAAGAAATATTTTAATCGCTTAAACAAACCAAAAGAAATCAAAGAAAGACAACAATTTTTTGTTTGTTTGTTTTCGTTGTAATTTGAAAAAGAAAAGGCTAAAAGATCACACAAAATAGAGTGCAAGAAACTAAAACACTTTCATTTCCTACAGATCTAAGAACATTTTTAGAATATCAATAAACAAACTATGAACCTAAGACTAAAATACACACAAAACTTTCAATTTCAAAGCTTCCTACTAACAAAAAATTGAGATCTAAACCCAAAGAGGAAGATCGGGATGCAAACACTATCAGACCTGACAATAAGGAAAAATGCAGATTGAAAAAAAACCAAAGAGAAACAAAAAATTTCAAGGACAAGCCTCAAAGTTGGATATGACCTACCTCGGTGCACTCTGAAGGGTTGCATTAGGGTGTCAACATTCACTCGATGCTTCTTGCATGCTACTTAGAGGCGTTAGCAACACACTATGCTTAAGGAGGACAAGCATCATCGATGCTTTGTGGCAGTAGGAAACATGCGTCATCAAGGATCCAACGCTCTATTTAGCTCACCGAGGTGAGTCAACGGATCTAAAGAACCAAAAAGGCTAATAACCTGCAGGATAAACTAATGTGGATCAAGCTAGAATGAAAGTGAGGTAAAACACAAACCATATAAGGCAACTAAAAGTGTAGCAAGGTGGATCACTAACCTTGAAACTCTAAATGAGTAAGAAGACAAAATTCATCAGTTTGTTGTAACGTCCCCGACCCTCTGACCGACGAAGAGGACGCTACCATGGTGTGAACCATCCGGGCTAAGAGCCCCATGAACATGTACATTCATAAAATGGTGAAATGTTGAAACAGAATGCTTTGAACTAAAACATGCATACATGATTATTTATCATACACAGCGGAAACAACATACACTCATACAAGCATTCAACATGTTCATCATGATCATTAACAGTAAATAGGATTACAGAAGTAAAATAGACAAGATTACTTATCTTATAAAGAACTTGTTCCGCAACTACCTACGTCGCTGCAACGTTCCACCCAACCATAGGCCAGCGTGCTCCTTAATCTCTTAGCAGCGCTGCCACCCCCGAGCTGGGCATGAATCCCCAAGGAATAAGGAACTAACAGGCTTACACATAGCCAACAGTAACAACACCACAAGGGTACTCAGTTCAGACAAGCCAACACGGTTGGGTTTATCAAGCGAACAACTGATCAGCCAAGCCAACAGAGTTGGGTTTATCAGGCCATCCAGGAGCTGGGAAAGGCTAATGCTAAGCTGGTGAGCTCACTGAAGATTTGCAGACATCAACACTAGAACCAGCCTGGATTTTAGAACACCCACACACACCCAACACAAGGAAGTCAGTCCCTTCTCTGCAACGCAGTCCCTCAGACCCTGATCTTCCCTCCATTGCTCTTCAGGGGTTGTGGAGAAGAAATCCAGCTCAGTAGCTCTATCCGTGTGGTTCTCAACCCACCAGGTTTATCAAGCACCTCAGGCCCTCATTCGCCAACCCAAATTAATCCGGGGACAAATCCACTGCATGCAAGCAGCCAAATAGCTATTCAAGCGTTTAGAGGGAAAAACATAGTCAAGCCATCATGGAAAACAACAGCTAACACACTCACATGAACCCACAACACCCAACATTCAATACCATCGTTGTGAGATTTACACAGACCAGAAAATGGTCAAAAGACACGGCCAACATTCACAGCTCAACGTGGATTCATGGGAAAAATCACCCCAATCTTCTACCAATGCCGCATTGTAGGTAATTCAGTCAACAATGCATGGGGAAAACCGCTCCCATCAATCAGTGGGAAAAATCCCAATAATTTCCACTGCGATCCGCTATGATGGATGAAAACAACACATAGTCCAATGCGTGGAGGCAGAAGTTGGTTCTCTGTGTGGATGGAAAGAACAAAATTACAGATCGGCAATTAGCGCTAGAGAGAGGAGGCGAACCCCCACACAATGGATGGTAAAACATTTTATCCCCCGTCCTGCATGAGGAAAATGAACAGCCATGATCCAAGGGAGTGGGCAGAACGACCCCTACATCATGGAGAGGAGAGCAAGCGTGGGTGTGGTCTTCTTGCCAGGCAATCGCTACCTCAACTAACAAAAAAAAAGGAAAAACCAAGGGTGGTGGTGACACATAGTTTTCCCCCGTGACTCAATGTTCCACACTCCCCCCCCTTTTCCTTATCCTTTGGAATCATGCCCCTTCTCAATTTAGTTGCTGTGAACATAGCTAGTTGGGTTATTTAATCAAAATGCGTGTTTACATGATGCCAAAATTAAATATATGCCGCATGTCCCAATATACCATCAGTGACCATTCCTAATAAAAAACACAACATAAACAAATCTATGGTGGAGCCTTGGCCTTGAGCTCCACACCAATATTATTTACAACATATGTATCCTATGTAATTTAGTGCAAGCGGGGTTAAAACTGGGGTATTACATTTGTAATCAAAAGTGACATAAAAAATTCACATATCTAACTGGATCTGCTCCAGATCTAATTGGGACCCCCCCCCCCCCCCCCCCCCCCCCCCCCCCCCCCTCCCGTATGGACACCAATTTTGTTACCAGGAATACTTCAATTAGTGTGGACACAGTTTTTTCCCATAGCCTGAATGGTCCAAGTCTAGAACAAAAGGACACAATGATGTATTCTCTCCCTATATGACTGATCTACTTGAATGACAAGCTCTCTTTACCTTGAGTGTGGGAGGTTGTCCTTGTTTTATAGATCCTTGTGCGATTAACTATACCTGCAAAGAACACAAAAAAATAAGACAAGAAATTAGAGCAACAAGATAAATCAATGATCTATACTAATGATCAAGGAAAATAGTAATAAACATTCAACATTAACATGAATCATTTATGGGAAAGGGAAAAAAATTGTATTAAAGATAAGAAAATAAAGCTACAACCAAAGCCTTGATGTCGAAGCTTTGCTTTTGCAAGATCTCTAACTCACTCACACACACTAAAAGCTATGCAACATCTCACTCATGACCACTCTCTCTTTTCCTCCTATACCAGACTTGAATCCAACAAAATAAGGATGCTCTCTTGGTCTCCCTTTCACATGGTCCATGTAGCTTTCAACACACCGATGTTTGTCACGTGGTTAAAACCCTTGAGAGGGAAACAGTCCACGGCCCCAGCCAAATAGCTACTTGAAGCAATTTATTATGCAAAAGAAAGAAAGTTACATGAGCTTCTCATAATCGATCAACTAGCCAAGGACCCTCTATGCTCTTTAAATAGAGATCATAGACCAATCAGGTGTTAAGCCACAAATCAATGGTAGGTATGATCTAAGAGAAGTTGAACCGTCAAATCACTTTATGTCTAGAGCATATCGTGACCGCCGGATTATAATATTTACAAATGCATACTAATGCATACTAAAGAGACACACTTTACCTAATGGATATATTACACAAGTTGATCTTAACTAACTCCTAAGTGTCTAACTATCCTAACAGTGGAACATACCTATGCTCAATGCAAGGAAGCATGTGTAGGATAAGGACACTCGGGGGTAGGTCTCCTCCCGATAAGGGATGACCAAGCTGCAAAGGATATATAAAAGGATTTGCTTGGCTAGGATTGAGACAATCTCAGGATATATGTATTATAACTCTGAAGCGGGGAGTCAACATAAAGCTCAATAAGGCAAGAAAAATGCATGAAATGCAATTACAACTTGATATAAAAGGGAGTCTCTATGGGAGATGTCCAACATAAAGTTCAAGAGGGATATGAGGCTCTTCCTCAAAGACATAGAATGTCTATAAGGGACTCCCAGACCTAAGGGAGGACTCACAGCATGGGTATCAAATGGAAAAGTGGGATCTATCTAGGGAACCCATGAATAGGAAGGCTCTACCACTTACATAATGCTAGTTCTAATCGCAGTGTAAAGTTTCTGTGACACTATGAAGTGGGTTCATACCTATAGTCAAGGCGACATGGTCATAAGGTGATGCATAATGCAAGTGGAAACGTGGTCCCAACCTATATGTCAATTTGAAATTATACCTGTGATAGGCACAAATAGGTCAAATCCTTGGAGAGAGTGTACAAAAAATGGACCCTATATGAAAAAAATATTAGTCCAAAACATATGGAAATAATCATTAAAGAGTCCAAACTATAGGGAGGATTGATCGTGACAATGAAATTCAAAGGGAACAATGCAGTGGATGATGGGACATAAAAATGAATGTAAGATGTAGACCCAACATTCACGTATCCACTACCACCCCCGCGAGAATGAACACTGGTGTTAAAACTAGATGAAGGGAGTGCAAATCCTTCAAAAATAGAGTATAGGCTAGAATATGACCACTCTCGAATCTATGAACAAGGTAAGGGGCAATGGTGCCCCCGAATCCACTACTAAGGTCCACACTAGGACCTAGAGTGGGTGATGGGATACTAGTAGTGATATCAGGCATGTCGAACATAAAATGACTCGAACTCAAGAGAACATAAATATACTCAAGTAACTGCGATCCCAAAAGCAAACTAGCGCACAAAGAGAACACTCCTAAGAAAATCAAATCCAAGTGAAAGCAAGCCAAGAGGGAGGATAAATGAGTTCCCGAATGTAGTAGGTATGTCTCTCCTAAGAGAGGCCTGAAACTCCCATACACTACAAGCGGAGGTGTGTAACCAATTATAGTGGTCCTCAACTTCAATGCATAAAGAGACTATGGTGTCCGACCCCTACCTGGCCAAGACACTCATAGAATAGCCTCTACAAGTACCCCCCGCGATACCTGGGTAAGGAAACCAAGATCACCCCAATATAACCAATTCTCAGGAGGAAATTCGTGGGAGGGATCTATCGTATGGGCAGGGTAACAAATCCCAAAGCTCGAAAGCACCAAAGGTACCTCAAAAGCCCCTAGATACGAATAAGATCCTAGAAATATATCTGGTGCTACACAAAGAGTGGCAAGGGTCTATCCCCACCACAAACATGTATGTTGCATCGTGCTTAACTCCTATGTAAGAGGAGCCTCCTAAGATTACTAATTATACCAAGGATTTCACTCTCTCACCTGGAAATACACCTACTTGTTTTGTTTAGTAGTCTTGGAGAAATTTACTCACACAACCTTTTCCAAGACTCTAAGACCTAACCTTGTTGATGTACCCTATCAAATAAAAATGTGTAATTAATTTTAAATTAAGAGTTGATTTTAGGGGTCATGATTAATCAAAGTAAATGACTGTGCAACCAATGATGTTATGACTCAGCAGTGAAAGTAAATATGCACACCTAACAAACAATGCCAAGTGCAATTTTGTCTTTAAATGTGAAAATGGGGTATACCACTACATGAGATGCATATTTTTTCCTTCAAATGACCATGCAACCATTCCTATATGAAAGCCTAATTACTAATCAACTAAGAAAACCTAATGCAAGTACTATGCAAATGCAAAAATGCATAAAGATGCCAATTTTTTTTTTGTATTTTTGAAATAAATTTTATGTAAATGCAATAACAAGACTCTACAACTCCCATACCCTGCATCAATTATCAGACAATAGCCACAAAAGACACTAATATAAATGAAATCTAATGCACTAATACCAAAACAAAAAGGAAATACGATGACAAGAACAACTTCTAACTAAGAAGCAAATAAAAAAGGTCTCTAGTCAGAAACAAAGGTAGTAGACAGACACCAACAGTACCCAGGAAGACTCAACAACATTCAAACTTCACCCAACAAATCTCAATCATCCAAATCACATTCAAAAGAGAAGCATACGTGACTATTTGCAGAAAACCTGCATGTATATGCGGACAAAAACCATGTGTATACACAGTTGTGAGGCAAAAACCCGTGTACAGGAAGAAAGAGTGGGTGAAATGATAGGCTAAGACAAAAATTACTTCGACAAGATAGTAGTAGGAAAACATACTTCTAGAACCGATGCAGAAACACATAGAAATGTAGATCAATTCAAGCACATTGTGCACCCAATACCCAAAGAAAAACAAGGAACCTCCGCAGCAGAGTCACCAATTCTGTTACAGAGAGAAACTTCCTATGGCTTGGGGTAGAAAACAATAGAATTAATGACACAAGAAATCAATCCATTCCAATATGCAAGAGAAACAAATGCATCTAACTCTAAGGGATATGAAGTGTAACTTATTCCGTACTGTTGATGCAGATTCCCATTGAGATTTTTCAACACGCTTATATTTACAATTCTCCCTCAACAACAACAAACACAACAAGCATGTTATATACCAAAGTGTTAGGACTACACTAGAATATATAAAACCATCATGTATAAGCAAATATAACTGCATCCATGGACACACTATTCATAGTTATACACATGTAATGGACGAGAAATGGATATTTCTATTAATAATAAGCAGAGATAGGACAGTGACAAAATCTATCAACACCTCGTTTAAATAGAGAAAACGAGTCCTCCACTTGGGCCTCCACCACTTTAGTCCTCCATCTCAATGGAAATATTACAAGGCAAAGGAAATCTTGGGAAGAGCATCAATGTGTGCTCCAAAGGGACAAAGGGATGCAGACTCAAGCATAAACAAGTGAGGCAACAATGAACTATAGTTTCCTTGCTTTCCAAAATTATCCTCCTTCAATGCATCCAAGAGGCTCAATATATAGCCCTCCAATGGACAATGGAGGGTTGAGTCGAAGCATTTTCCAGGCATATGGAAGGCCAAGAGTCAAGTTATTTAGAAATCATTAAGGAAAAACCCAAAAGTTTTTGTTTTTGTGCACATTTCCTGATGTATGCGGGTATTAGCTAAATAGTTGCATGTACACGCAGGTATTGGATTAAAAGTTGCGTATACAAATAAACAAGTGTTTTTTAGGGTTTTTCTTGGATCATCAAAGTATAACTTGAGCAAGGGGTGTCCAAGGAGTCTGCAGAGGGAAATGAAAGGCCATAAAGGTGTGATCTACCAAGTGTGGTAAAAAATCAACTATAACAGCTGCTTTCGAGGCCTTGAAAGAATCACTAACTTTCCTCGTTGATCTCACCACCTGATTTCATGTGATATTTTATCCTCTATGTCTTCGCATTGGATCATTCCATTGCAAATTTTTTAGTCTAGAAATACAAGGCTCACTAGGAGCATGTCATCTATTATGCCAATTAGACACTCTATAGTCCCCCATTGCGATGCCTTCACGAGGAAAAGATGGCCCTTGTTGTCTTCTTCTCGGTCCAAAAAATTCGCCATTAAATTCTCAGTGATCCAAACCAAAGTCATGACTGATTCCAATCCTATGGTTTACCTCTTGAGTCACCACCTCATTTAAGGTTGAGTGGTCGATTGGATTTTCATCCTTCGGGAGTATAACTTAGAGTTTGTTACACCACAAAGCATCAAGGCCCTCACATTTTCTCAATTGATGACTGAGCTCCCATCCCCGTCCACATCACCCCAATATCCCATATCATTTCCTGATGAAACTTGTTTACAATATCCTATGATGACCCATGGTATGCAGATATCCTCATTTACTTACATACTCAAAAGTTTGGTCCTCACCTCAATCACAATGATCAATGCCGCACACAATACAAAGCCGCTCGATATCTCCTTATTGGGGATGTCCTTTATCGACACGATGTTGACACCATTTTACGTCATGGCCTCACCCACGATGAGGATGAATGGGTCATGAATGACTGCCATAGTGGAGCTTATGGAAATCACCTTTCTAGTATGGCTTCTACACAAAAAATCATCAATGCTGGATATTTTTGGCCCACACTATTTATGGATTACATCATGGTAGTCAAGTGATTCCATAACTACTAGTTGTTTTCCCCAAAGGCAATAAATCCTCCTACGCCACTTCATCATGTTGTCTCATCTAGTCCATTCTGCAAAAGGGACATTGAATTTATGGATTGTAATACCCCCTCGGTATGCAAACATAAGTTCATATGATTGTGGCCATGGATTATTTTACCAAATGGGCCAAGGCCATGCCTAGTTACAATTACAAAGATGGAACTGCAACCTGGTTATTTTTCATTCATGTCATCACATGATTCAACGTCCCTCTCCAACTTGTCTCTGACCATGACAAACATTTTGAATATTCTATGTGGAAAAGCCTCTAAACCCTTTTTAATTTTGAACACCATTAATCTTCATTATATTATCCCTAAGGTAATGGCCCAGTCGAAGCCGTGAATAAGATCCTCAAAACCATGTTGCAACGAATGCTCGACAAGTATAAGTCCAATTGGCATTGCATACTCTTCTTAGCTTTATTCTCTTACCATAGATCCTACAAGACAAAAACTGACTTCACCCTATTCCACTTGGTCCATGGAGTAAAGTCCGTCCTTTCCATTGAGTTCCAGATCCCTGCCTTGCACCTAGCTGGTGAAATCCTACCTGAAACTTCGCCCTTAGAGAAATGTTTTCTCACTCTTGAGCAAGTAGATGAAGATCACCATGCCACTATCTAGATGATTGAAGTTGGAAAGCATCGATCTAAGGCCCATTACAATGCACATGTTCGTCCTTGCACTTTCAAAGAAGGCAACATGGTCCTTGCTTATAACCAAGACAACAATAAGCACGATAAGGGGAAGTTTGAGTGCATGTGGTAGGGTTCATATTTTATGCACCAATGCCTTGGAAAGGGGAAATACATCCTCATTGAATTAGAAGGACATTTTTTGAGAAACCCCCACAATATGTTGTACCTCAAACAATTCTATCCCTAACCCCATAGGGCCCATTTGTTCAGTCTGTATAGTTTTTACCTTCTGTTGTTTTTCACCTTTTTTCCACCATGAGCCTCATATTGTTGCTTTCATTGATTCTAGATGGATTCCACACCTTTTTTTCATCTCGTTTTCACTAATGGAATAATTATATAGCCCCCTAATCTCACCTTATCTTCTTGAGTCATATACTCCTCTTCACATAGCTACTTCACCTTGATGATGTATGCCTCAGAGTAGCAACCAATAGCCAAGCCAAGTACGATGCAGTGATAGGTCTCTTGACAACTTCCCACCACTTGGGTATCCTGCACCTTGAATTTTTCCTAGACTCTCAGCTACTTGTCTCCTAGTTGAACAACCTATATCGAGTATGTGATCTTGCCCTCTTTAGAAAATTCATGCGCGCTAAACAATTGGTTAGACAATTTGAGTTCATTTCATTCACACATGTCCAAAGACATTGCAATAGTGTTGCGAACCAAATGGCCTATGTAATCCTATAGTGACATATCAATCATTTAATTTAGTACATAAACCATTCATATTCATTTTTCATTTTATTTGCATCTACATCCATAACATCATAGCATAATAGGCCCACAGGTTCCTTTCTTTTGATGAGTGTTTTGGAGTCATACAAAGTTTGTTTATCATGTTATTTTCACCATTGTAATTGGAGTTTCACGCTCTTCATGAGTATAGCATCCATTTGTTATGATCGATGAACCGCTTATGGGCCATTTTAGGTCCTTCCCATGCCATCATGTGAGTCATTTTGATATGTATTTGCATGCATTATTTACATTCCAGGTGCGCATTTATGCTCAAGTATCCTTGTTAGATGTACAGATACAGGCTATAGTTTATGGTTGCGCACCTCCTTGTGGTACCAACCGCTTCTACAGGTATAATCCCTCCACTAGCATATAGAACATTCTCCCCCTCCATCGAGTTGATGCATTGACTCCATTTTTTCCCTCTTGAGCTTGTAGAACCCCTCGTTGATCGAGTAATAGGGTATTTTTTAAGGATTCTAATAGTATACCTAAGTATAGTATTCTAGGGAATTATTTTGGATTGAAAAAATCATATATATATAGATAGGTAGGAAAAAATTAAATATGAAACATACAATTTACTCCTAAAATTTGCAAATTTTGGCGAATATTACAATAAAAAAACATATTTTATGTAAATATAGGCAATATTAGAGAGTACAAATTACCAAATAACGAATTTATTTAAAAAAATCCCCCAAAATAGCCATTTGGCGAAATTTCTCCCCTAAAACTACCTTGTCGAATAAGCAGCCCCACCTAGCCTCCGCTTGCATTTTACCTTACTCGTTGGTAGAGCCTCCCCTCACATGGGTGATCGTTGTTTAGAACCCCTGGAATTTGGCACCCATGCTGTTTGCATCCCCTTAGGATAGAGAGTCTGTATAGCTTGACATACTGAGTTGAAGCCTCATATATTTCCTCATATCATCACTTATTGGCCACTTTTCCCAGACTCCCAGCTTGGAGTTTCTGTTAAGCTCTTTTATGAATCCTTAAACAATTAAAAGATTGTCGAGTGATCTTGTTCCTTTCATACTCATTAAAAGGACGTGAAAGAATTCCTATCTGGTATAAGTTTACCCCTTTTTTGGGCCAGATGGACTATTTATGAAAAATGAATGCTCTAGTTGTTAAATGTACAACATCAGGAGTCATTCTCCATACTTGTGTGGTATCAAGTTAGGTAATTGTGTTCTATCAAGTCATAAACTTGTGTTGTATCAAGTTAAGGAATTTTGTGGTTTCAAGTCAGGGACTTTTGTTGTATCAAGTTAGAAACTTGTGTTGTTTCAAGTTAAGGACTTGTGTGGTATCTGCAAGTCAAGGAATTGTGTTGTATCAAGTCAGAAACTTGTGTTTTATCAAGTCAGGAAATTGTGTTGTATCAAGTCCTATTTATGTCTTCATGTATTGAGGTGGGATGCATGTACTATGATCTTGTGTTGTATCAAGGTTGGAATATTTTGTTGTATCAAGATTGGATTCTTGTGTTGTATCAAGACTAGTCTTATGTTGTATCAAGGCTGTAGACTTGTGTTGTATCAATTCAAATGATTCTCATAGACGGTACCTTGTGAGATGGATCTCCTTAACTAGAGAAGGTCTTGTGTTGTATCAATAGAAGAGTCTTATGTTGTATCAAGTCATGAGGATATACTATGTGATGTATTGCTAGTCATGGTCACTATGTGCTATACGTGTCCTTTAGGGATTAACTACCCCTAGAGTGAATTACTTTAGAATATGACTGTATGAAACTCAATTATACATATGATCATTAGTTTGGAACAATTATTCTAAGTATGATATGATAAGATGAATAATTAATTAATACACTGTAATACCCCGTGTGTTACGCCCCAGACAAATGTAATTTGTAATTGTTTATTATTGTGGCACAGGGTGTTGGAAAAAGGGCCTTCAAGGACCTAAATACATTATTATTATTTTGTAAATAATTAATTAATGAAAACAACTGGCACATCGAGGACCACTAAAAGAGTATGGAAGGCCTAGATACATAATGTGAGGGGGAGTGGGGACAGTCCTAGCACTTTAGAACTTGTTTTGTTGATCTTGGTCCATATTTATGCCTTAGTGGCTTTATTAATTGTTGATCACCCAAACATTGTATAAATGACCCAACTTTTGATTAATTTATCCTATGTTGTTATTATTGAGCCTAATTCATGATTTAGTGGGCCTCCTTAGTGTTTGGGTGGGTGTCACTTGTTGATTGAGCCCCTTTGGTTGTTTTGTAACTCGTGTAAATCCTTGTGTAAATCCTTGTGTAACCCCCCTTTTCTATTTTGGGAAGATGTCTTGGCTTGTGTGACACCTCAGCTCACTAATTTTGAGTTGGTTGGAGTGGCTTGAGTCATTCTCCTTGAAATTTGAATTTCTTGGGTTGTATTAGAGTTAACATCTTGTGGTTGAGTTACCCCCATTGAATTCTCAAGTTGGATTACCATGGTTTGATTTTGACCCATTGAGTTAGAATTACCTTCTTTGGTCTATAAATACATGTTTGATATCCTAGGTTTGGGGGTTTGTTTTTCATGGTTATTTTAGATGGTTGTTGATTATGGTTGTTCATACCTTTGATTTCCTTTGTTTCCACTACTTGTCTTTGTCCTTGACCTGCACATAAATCCTTATGGTGAATGGTGATATCTCGATGGCCTAGGAGGGGGTCTGGATTACCATTGCACCTGATAGTGGGGTGGAAGAGGAAGTATGTGGTGAGGAATAGAGTTTTGGATTCTCAAGCTGATACTTGAGTTATTATTCAGTGCACCTCTATTGTGGATCTGTGGCCTCAGTTCAGGGGTGGCCTTTCAAAGTGAGATATGGTTTGGCAGTGCAAAAGGCTGGGTGGAATGTGGTCCAGATGATGCAAGTTGTGCATTGATAAGATAAGTGATTTATCTAATGTTTATTTAATTTACTTGGATCTGATATGATTTATTTATGGATGCACATGAAATGTTTGATGAAACGTATGAGTTATTTGTGCAAGATATTTCTCATAGAATTCAATCTATTTATGCAAGTAAATTTTATGAAGGAATTGGAAACTAATTTTTGGGATTTTGTGCACAAATTGTTTGAGAAAATAATTATTTGGTACCTTCTGCTACATAACTGATATTTATTCCCCTTTTCATTATATTCTTTGTATTTTGATGTTGGAGTATCCTCAGAATGGTTTAAGACACTTCTCTTTGATGCTTCTACCTTTTATTCGCAAACTAGTTCTTTGATCGGACTATTTGACATGGTTTGGAGGATTATCACATGAAGTGTTTGTAAAAATTCATGAGTGTTAATTTTATGATTATATCTGATAAATAATATTGAGATGTGTTTCATAATGCGAGGATAAATCTTCTTGGTAGTCTTGGGGAAATGTCTATTGAAATTCTAGATCAATTTCCAATTTCTAGCTCCTTCAATGGAATTGTTTTGAGTAGATTTGTGAATTTGCATATGAAGTGTTTGAAAAAATGTTAGAATGAGATATACCTCTATTATGACTGATAAAACATGTTATTTAGAGTTTTAATTGCATTTTAATTAGTCTACAAGTTGTGGATTTAAATATTCTAGTGATTCCTAGAATTACTAGTCAATTTGGATGAGTAGAACTAACTTATTTTGTGGATTGTTTAATGGGATGTATATGGGTGGAAAGCTACATCCATATGAATGTAAGTGATACCTGATATGATTTGCATGAGCTACAATAATCATATATCTCTCTTTATTTGACATTTGGAAAGTTCAATTGAAAACTATGTACATTGCAATGAAATTGGAAAATAGTTTTTGGATTCGAATCTCAGTTTTTGGTAAAAGATGAATGTACAAACATATGCTCTATTATTGGTTCTTTACTTGTGTTGTAAAATGTTATTTTCCATATCTATACCTTCACCTTTGTGTGCCTCGAAACTTGGTACGATTGGTTTGATTGAATTCGTGGCAATGTTTATTAACTAGTTGTATTGATTGAACTTGAAATATCCTTCATTTATGTACTCGAATCAGATCTACAAAAGTACTTTATTTTTCTGTACATGCATGCTTAAATATGTGTATAATGGCTGTAGGTTCACTTTTTGGTTCATTGGCATGGTTGTGTGTCGAATTTGTGCAAGACTAGTTGTTAGTATTGAACAACTAGTTAACTAGTTCTCATGGAGTCATTCTCATAATTACTATGTTTAATTAATTGGAAAATGGTAATTAGCCCTGATTTACATGTTATTAGGTGATAATTAGCCATTGGAATTGATAAACAGTGGTTAAGTGATAACAAAATGAAATTATAATAAGTAACATCAATTATGAGTTAATTGTCGTTAAGTATCGTAATTGGAACACTAATTACTAGTTAATCATGATTAAGAGTAAATGGCATTTAGATGTGGAATTTATGTCTGAATTGGATTGGAATGGATATGTGATGTTGCTAGAAGATGTTAGTAATCCTTTCAAGCCGTTGGATCAGACATTTGAATAATTATTGAATTTATTTGTAATTAAAAGGACTTTGTCATGAAACAAATATTGAAAAATGAATTTTAATATTTGTTTAACTAATCCATTGTGCTAAAATGATCCAATTAGCGTTAGAGATCTAATAATATGTCCATCAGACCCATTGGTATCCCCAGGGGACATTACAAGTGGTATTAGAGCTTAGGTTCCAACACTGCGACTGTTGGGCCTTCTACATAGTTATTATCTTATGTATATGTGCACAATGGAGTTTACAAATACGCTTAGTAAGATTAATTTAACCTCCCTTATGTTAATATAAGATTAAGAAACCTCACTTCAGAGATTAGTTCTTTGTATTCCTTAGAATGAATTAATATTGAATAATATCGAAATGCTTCTTGTAGTATGACTTATTTACTGGTACATTATGATTATGAATTGATATGTAAATAATTGTAATTATAATAGTATATGTCCTATTATTAGTTTATTGCTAAGTTATTAAGATGATATAGTTCTATTATTATTAAATATTAATATGATTTATTAAGTGGCATTTATACCCGATATTGATTTTGTATTCTCTATGGATGGTATGATTTTATAGTCTTATGTATGTCACTTGGATGGTGGTGGTTACATGGATGAGTAACTTCCTGGCTATTTTTAGGAATGAGTCACTTGTCTAAATTGTGTTTCTCATTCTCTTTTTATTTTATGCATGTAGTATGTTTTTATATTATTTATTAATTATTACTATGCTAACTTATCTAATTAGTTAGTGGTGGAATTGCCGCTTGGAGGTAAGCATAGCTATGGTATATTTTTGTATTCTATTATTTAATTAATTTATTTTGGGGTTAGTGGTAACATTATTATTATACTAGCTATCTTACTAATTTATTTATTTACTGAGTGGAGAAAATGAGCCACTTGTCCCCTAATGGTTCATATTCTCTTTTATTTTAATTATTTTATTTATTTTACTTATGGAGATGTAACTCCTAGTCTATTTTTGGAGGAAATGAGCCACTTGTCTTCTGTTAATATTATTTATTTCATTTTGTGTAAGATAATATTTATATATATATATATGACATAGACATAAATATGTATAATATGATATGGGTGATATGTATAGTTGTTGAAATTATATATAAGAATAGATGCATTATTATATTTATGAATGTTTGTTTGTTTGCATATACTATAATATGTATTTTATTATATGTAATCGTTATTAGTATTACATGTATGTAATATTGTGAATATATTATATGTATATAGGTGAACGTATGTAATGACGTAAGTATAAAATTTGGAGGTGTTTGGAAGTGTTTGAGTGTTTGGAGGTGTTAGGAAGTGTTTGATTTTTTGGAGGTGTTTGGAGGTATTTGGAAGTGTTTGGAAGTATTTGAAAATATTTGAAAGTGCTTGGAAGTATTTCAGAGTTTGGAAATATTAGGAAGTATAGTGTGATCACAAGTGTTATATTAGTATATATATTTTATAATACATATCTAATATGATAGTATTGGGTTATGCAATTATTGCTATAATTGTATTGATATTATGGTATAACATAATAATTCTAGGAGTATACTAAATAAGGAATATATAGGTTATATGACTAATACGTTGTGTATATGAATAATAATAATATGATATATGATTGAAGAATTATAATATATATGTAAACAAAAATGAGTGTATGTATATAATACATAGTAGTAGTAAGCATGGTATATGGTATGAGTGTATGATAGTGTGTTGTACAACTAGTAATTGTTTTATTGTATAATATTAGAAGATTTTGGCGGTAGGATGTTTGGTTGTTTGAGGTGACTATGTATTTACTTTGATTGATAAGTAGTGTGATACGTGCAAATAATTAGTAATGTAATGTATTATTATATATATCCTCATGTGCTGATGATTCTATGTAATGTTATGATAAATAGTAACTACTCGATATGATTTCTATACTTGATGTATATTGTTTGATATTATTGGTTGCTATTGGATGTTATTGATTGACATTGGTTGATTAATGGGTTATGCATGTATGACCTTGTCAACATTGTATGTATTCCTATTATTGGTTTTCCTTGGTTGTTATGGTTGTTACATGTATAATTGATGCATCTTGGTTGATGTCTTCTAGATGATGTATTCTAGTTGATGTATTGTGATCATTGTATTATGCTTAATGAATCTTGGTTGATGTATTCTGATTGTGTATTTTGATTAATGTATTCCAATTGATGTATGTTGGTTGATGTATTCTGATTGGTGTATTATGATAATTGTATTTTTCTTGATGAATCCTAGTTAATGTATTCTGATTGTGTATTTTGATTGATGTATTTCGATTAATGTATTCTAATTGATGTATGGTGGTTGATGTGCTTTGATTGATGTACTATGATTGATGCTCGTATGGTTATTTGATGCATGTATGGTTGTCCTTGGTTGATATTACATGATCGATATATGATTGATATAGGTTGAGATATTATGAATTGATGGTTGATGTATTTATGGATGATGTATGCATGAGGGTCATTGTATGATTGATATTAGTTGTGAATAATGTCTTTTTGAATGATCTCTAGGAAAAATTATGCTTTGTGTTCAGATGAAAAGTAATAGGTTGTTATGGCCCTTTTTGGTTCTTAGTTAGATTAGAATTGTTGCATATAACTTCGCTTTGATTGTTACATTAAAATGCAAAAGTATTTAGGCGATCTTTGAAAATATTTATCCTTGTGATCTTTGTTTGAAAATATCTTGCTAGGGTATCCTTGTAGTATATCAAATACCTTTTTTGAAATGCATATGTGTAAAATATCATAGTGATAGTTCATGCATCTTGTTGGAAAAATATCTTGGTGACACTTCATGCATCCTTGTCGAAAAATTATTTAAGTGATAAATCATGCAAAAGCATATTGGTAATGCACATCACGTGATCGACTTATTTGAACACATTTAATGTATATTATATGCATTTCATATTATTGAAATTGATTAAATAAGATTCAGTTAGATGCATTTCAAGTATTTGTTGAAGAAATATCTAATCTCGAGTACCTTGCATATACTGAAGTATTTCATGTAATTAATTAAAAAATTTATTTTTTGAAAGATGTATTTTAAGAATATTATTGAACAATATATATGTTTACTACTAACCATGTGTCTATTGGGAATGTGAAAAAGCATCCTTGTTAAAGAAGCATCTCTATTTCAAGTATCTTTGTTGAAGAATATGGTTTATCTGTTGGGACTGAGTTCCTAGATTTCCTCATAGAGAAGTCTAGTATCCATTTCCATAGAGGTAGTCTGGTGGATTGTCACCCCTTTGCTTACGTCATATCACTCTACTAGTCTAGGTTCTAGTACAGGAAGCTAGGAAATGGGACGGTGACCCCATAGGCAGTGGAGATGGACATGAAAGTAGTAGTGGGAAGCATTGTGGTTCTCAAAAGAGGTAGTTCTGAGAGTTGCTAAACTGATTGTGCTCTTGTTATGGGAGGAACATTGTCTCGTTGAAGCTAGTTTCCCAAATTTGAGATAATTATTCTCTCATGTGCTATTCATGTTGTTGTATTTTGTATAGGTTCCATGGTGATTGATTTATGCTATCTTTATGTTCATGGTTTAGTAGTTAAAGAATACTCTTATATCATGTATTGCACATTTTTATACCTAATGTTAATCACATGGTTGATTGAAATATGATTTTTAGGTGAATGTATCTTTGTTGATATTTGAAGACCCTGTAATGGGGATTGAATATTGACCCTTGCTACTAGTCTTGGTTCTCACACAGGAAGCCAGAGAATGGGATGGCGATATCTTGAGGAACAAGTTAAGTGAAGGGAGTCACATCCCATAGGCAATGGAGACAGACATGAAAGTAGTAATGGGAAATATTGTGGTTTATCGGAAGAGGATTTCCAAGAAATACTACTTGAAAACTAAAGGTAGTGATCCCTTTGAAAGTTGTAAAATCATGTATGTATAATGCATCGAGGACGATGCATGGTTTAATGGGGAGGGGATGTAATACCTTGTGTGTTGAGCCCCAGACGTATGCAATTTGTAATTGTTTATTATTGTGGCACAAGGTGTCGGAAAAAGGGTCTTTAAGGACCTAGAGACATTATTATTATTTTGCAAATAATTAATTAATGAAAACAACTGGCACATCGAGGACCACTAAAAGATTATGTGAGACCTAGATCCACAATGTGAGGGGGAATGGGGACATTCCTAGCACTTTAGAACTTGTTTGGTTGATATTGGTCCATATTTATTCCTTAGTGTCTTTATTAATTGATGATCACCCAAACATTGTACAAATGACCCAACTTTTGATTAATTTATCCTATATTGGTATTATTGAGCCTAATTCATGATTTAGTGGGCCTCCTTAGTGTTTGGGTGAGTGTCACTTGTTGATTGAGACCCTTTGGTGGTTTTGTAACTCCTTGTGTAAATACTTGTGTAAATCCTTGTGTAACTCTTGTGTAAATCCTTGTGTAACCCCCCTTTTCTATTTTTGGAAGATGCCTTGGCTTGTGTGACACCTCAACTCACTAATTTTGAGTTGGGTGGAGTGGCTTGGAGTCATTCTCCTTGAAAATATTAGGTGATATTTGAAAATATTTCTTGGAACTCAATCCCAACATATAAACCATATTCTTCAACAAAGATACTTGAAATAGAGACCATTCATTAAAATGCAAAAGTATTTAGGCGATCTTTGAAAATATTTATCCTTGTGATCTTTGTTGAAAGTATCTTGCTAGGTTATCCTTGTAGTATATCAAATACATTTTTTGAAATGCATATGTGTAAAATATCATAGTGATAGTTCATGCATCTTGTTGGAAGAATATCTTGGTGACACTTCATGCATCCTTGTCGAAAAATTATTTGAGTGATAAATCATGCAAAAGCATCTTGGTAATGCACATCACGTGATCGACTTATTTGAACACATTTCATGTATATTATATGCATTTCATATTATTGAAATTGATTAGAATAAGATTCAGTTAGATGCATTTCAAGTATTTGTTGAAGAAATATCTAATCTCGAGTACCTTGCATATACTGAAGTATTTCATGTAATTAATTAGAAAATTTATTTTTTGAAAATGTATTTTAAGAATATTATTGAAGAGTATATATGTTTATTGCTAACCATGTGTCTGTTGGGAATGTGAAAAAGCATCCTTGTTAAAGAAGCATCTCTATTTTAAGTATCTTTGTTGAAGAATATGGTTTATATGTTGGGACTGAGTTCCTGGATTTCCTCATAGAGAAGTCTAGTATCCATTTCCACAGAGGTAGCCTGGTGGATTGTCACCCCTTTGCTTACATCATATCACTCTACTAGTCCAGGTTCTCACACAGGTTTCTAGGAAATGGGACGATGACCCCATAGGAAGTGGAGACGGACATGAAAGTAGTAGTGGGAAGCATTGAGGTTCTCAGAAGAGGTAGTTCTGAGAGTTGCTAAACTGATTGCGCTCTTCTTATGGGAGGAACATTGTCCCGTTGAATCTAGTTTCCCAAATTTGAGATAAGTATTCTCTCATGTGCTATTCATGTTGTTGTATTTTGTATTGGTTCCATGGTGATTGATTTATGCTATCTTTATGTTCATGGTTTAGTAGTTAAAGAATACTCTTATATCATGTATCGTACATTTTTATACCTGATGTTAATCATATGGTTGATTGAAATATGATTTTCAGGTGAATGTATCTTTGTTGATATTTGAAGACCCTATAATGGGGATTGAATATTGACCCTTGCTACTAGTCTTGGCTGTCGCACAGAAAGCCAGAGAATGGGATGGAGATATATTGAGGAACAAGTTAAGTGAAGGGAGTCACATCCCATAGGCAGTGGAGACAAACATGAAAGTAGTAATGGGAAATATTATGGTTTATTGGAAGAGGAGTTTCGAGAAATACTACTTGAAAACTGAAGGTAGTGTTCCCTTTGAAAGTTGTAAAAACATGTATGTATTATGCATCGAGGACGATGCATGGTTTAATGGGGAGGGGATGTAATACCCTGTGTGTTGATCCCCACATATGTGCAATTTGTAATTGTTTATTATTGTGGCACAAGGTGCCAGAAAAAGGGTCTTTAAGGACCTAGAGACATTATTATTATTTTGTAAATAATTAATTAATGAAAACAACTGGCACATCGAGGACCACTAAAAGAGTATGTGAGACCTAGATCCATAATGTGAGGGGGAATGGGGACATTCCTAGCACTTTAGAACTTGTTTGGTAGATCTTGCTCCATATTTATGCCTTAGTGGCTTTATTAATTGATGATCACCCAAACATTGTACAAATGACCCAACTTTTGATTAATTTATCCTATGTTGGTATTATTGAGCCTAATTCATGATTTAGTGGGCCTCCTTAGTGTTTGGGTGGGTGTCACTTGTTGATTGAGCCCCTTTGGTGGTTTTGTAACTCCTTGTGTAAATACTTGTGTAAATCCTTGTGTAACCCCCCTTTTCTATTTTGGGAAGATGCCTTGGCTTGTGTGACACCTCACCTCACTAATTTTGATTTGGGTGGAGTGGCTTGGAGTCATTCTCCTTGAAATTTGAATTGATTGGATTGGATTAGAGTTGACCTCTTGTGGTTGAATTACCCCCCTTGAATTGACTCAAGTTGGCTTACCATGGTTTGATTTTGACCCATTGAGTTAGAATTACCTTCTTTGGTCTATAAATACATGTTTGATATCCTTGGTTTGGGGGTTGTTTTTCATGGTTATTTTAGATGGTTGTTGATTATGGTTGTTCATACCTTTGATGTTCCTTTGTTTCCACTACTTGGCTTTGTTCTTGACTTGCACATAAATCCTTATGGTGAATGGCGATATCTCAATGGCCTAGGGGGTCTGGATTACCATTGCACCTGGTAGTGGGGTGGAAGAGGAAGTATGTGGTGAGGAATAGAGTTTTGGATTCTCAAGCTGATACTTGAGTTATTATTCAATGCACCTATATTGTGGATCTGTGGCCTCAGCTTGGGGGTGTCCTGTTAAATTTAGATCTAGCTTGGCAGTGCCAAAGGTTGGGTGGAATGTGGTTCGGATGATGCCAGTTGCGCAGTGATAAGATAAATGATTTATCTCATGTTTATTTAATTTACTTGGATCTGATATGATTTATTTATGGATGCACATGAAATGTTTGATGAAACGTATGAATTATTTGTGGAATAAATTTCTCATAGAATTCAATCTATTTATGCAAGTAAATTTTATGAAAGAATTGGAAACTAGTTTTTGAGATTTTGTGCACAAATTGTTTGAGAAAATAATTATTTGGTACCTATGATACAGAACTGATATTTCTTCCCCTTTTCATTATATACTGTGTATTTTGATGGTGCATTATCCTCGGAATGGTTTAAGACACTTCTCTTTGATGCTTCTACCTTTTATTCAAAAACTAGTTCTTCAATCAAATTGTTTGGCATAGTTTGGAGGATTATCACTTGAAGTGTTTGTAAAAATTACTAAGTGATAATTTTATGTTTATATCTGATAAATAATAATGAAATTTGTGTGATAATGTGGGGATAAATCTTCTTGGTAGTGTTGGGGAAATGTCTACCGAAATTGTAGATCAATTTCCAATTTCTAGCTCCTTCAAAGGAATTGTTTTGAGTAGATTTGTGACTTTGCATATGAAGTGTTTGAAAAAAAATTAGAATGAGATATACCTCTGTTATGACTAATAAAAAAAAAAATAGATTTGTAATTGCATTTGAATTATTCTACGAGTTGTGTATTTAAATATTCTAGTGATTTTTAGAATTACTAGTCATTTCGGATGAGTAGAATCAACTTATTTTGTGAATGGAATATATATGGGTGGAAAGGTACATCCATATGAATGTAAGTGATGCCTTATATTATTTTCATGAGATACAATAGTCATATCTCTCTCTTTATTTGGAATTTGGAAAGTTTAGTTGAAAACTAGTACTTGCAGTGAAATTGGCAAATAGTTTTTGGATTCGAAACTCTGCTTTTGATAAAAGATGAATGTATAGCCATAGGCTCTGTTATTGGCGCTTTAATTGTGATTTAGAATTCTATTTTCCATATTTGTACCTTCACCTCTGTGTGCCTCGAAACTTGGTATGATTGGTTTGATTGAATTCCTAGCAGTGTTTATTAACTAGTTGTATTGATTGAACTTGAAATATCCTTCATTTATGTACTTGGATCAGATCTGCAAAAGTACTTTATTTTGTTGTACATGCATGCTTAAATATGTGTATAATGGCTATAGGTTCACTTTTTGTTTCATTGTCATGGTTGTGTGTCTAATTTGTGCAAGACTAGTTGTTAGTATTGAACAACTAGTTAACTAGTTCACGTGGAATCATTGTCATAATTACTATGTTTAATTAATTGGAAAATGGTAATTAGCCCTAATTTACATGTTATTAGGTGTTAATTATCCATTGGATTTGATAAACAGTGGTTAAGTGATAAACAAATGAAATTATAATAAGTACCATCAATTATGTGCTAATTGTCATTACGTATAGTTAATTGGAACACTAATTACTAATTAATCATGATTAAGAGTAAATAGAATTTAGATGTGGAATTTATGTCTTAATTGGATTGGAATGGATATGTGATGTTGCTAGAAGGTGTTAGTAATCCTTTCCAACCCTTGTATCAAACATTTGAATAGTTATTGAATTTATTTTAATTTATTTGTAATTAAAAGGACTTTGTCATGAAACAAATATTGAAAAATGAATTTTAATATTTGTTTAACAAATCCATTGTGCTAAAATGATCTAATTAGCATTAGAGAGCTAAGGATATGTCCCTCGGACCCATTGATATCCCTAGGGGACATTACATACACATATGTACCATGCAATATTTAATTAATGATAATTAGATAAAGCATATAGAAAGAGAATGGACTCGAATTGCACATGTATGCCTTAAGTGAACTCGAATTATGAAGGCCTCAGTTTAGCCTAAGTTGTAAATAAATAACGTGTCAGTTAAAGAAGGAACATCTTCTTTATTCATGCAAATCGTTTGTGCATGGGTGACACTGATTATAAAGTACCAAAGACTTTTAGTTAGTATCCTAAATTTATGGCCATGGATTCAATTAAAGATTGAGTTCAGTTCAGTCTGTTCACAATTAGTTCAATCAGTTCAAATTCAGTTTAAGAAGTCCACACTCAGTTCAGTTCATTTTAGTTTAGTTCAATTCACTTCACATTCAACTCAAATAGCTCACATTCAGTTCATGTCATGTCACGTCCCCAACCCTTCGACTGACGAAGAAGACGCGACCATGGCGTTAACCATCCGGGCTAAGAGCCCCATGAACATGTGATTTCATAAAAATTGCTGAAATGCTGGAATAAAATGCTAAAACAGAATGCTGATAACAAGATGCATTGAAGTAGAACATACACAGATGCAAATATTTATCATACGCAGTGGAAACATCATACATTCATACAAGCATTCACTCATCATGTTCATCACATTCATTAATAGAAAATATGTTTGCAGAAGTAAAATGGGAAAGATCACTTATCTTATGAAGAAGTCAATTTGCAATCAGCTACGTTGCTACAACGTTCCACCCAACCATAGGCCAACGTGCTCCTTAATCTCTCAGCAGCGCTACCACCCTCGAGCTAGGCATGATTCTCCAAGGAGTAAGGGAACAAGGAGGTTTACACATAGCCAAGGATACACAAAACACAGCCAAGCCAACACAGTTGGGTTTATCAGGCCATCAAGGAGTTGGGAAAGGCTAAATGCTAAGCTGGTGAGCTCATTACAGAGCTAGGAACACCTACACCAGAACTAGCATGACTTATAAGACACCCACACACACCCAACACAAGGAATCAGTCCCTTCTCTGCTACACAGTCCCTCGGGCCCTTCATTCCCTTCCAGTGCTATTCAGGGGTTGTGGAGAAGAAATCCAGCCCTCTAGCTCCGTCTGTGTGGTTTCCAGCCACCAGGTTTATCAAGAAAACCAAGCCCCCATCCCTGCTCCCTACACAGTCTGAAGACCAACCATTGCGCGTAGGCAATTAATCAGCTATTATAGCTTGAACAGGGGAAAATGACTCCCAAGAGAATTATACAGTCCCAAACGTATCAGTGAATGTGGGGAAAACCACAGCCCGTCCTGGGAAACAAAGCCACTGGGAAAACATACATAGACCACGCTGAGGAAGAGAAAATTGTAGACTTCCAACCTATGCGTGAAACGAGCAGACTCCCGTCCCCAAAATATAAAGAAGACCACAACAATCACCACATAAGGGAGACCATAGCAACACAACAAATATTGAGGAGGACGGCGATGACCATAACTCACGGGAAGAACAACAGTTCCGATATCAACATTAAAATGAGGGGGAGATTACACGACCATACCAATCTGTAAGGAGAGCATGCAGCTGAAAACGTGAATGGTCCCTTCACAGCAAATCGTGGATGAGAGAGCACAACTCCCAGCTCATTGCATGAGTCCAAAACAGAAGAGAATCGAATCAGTCTGTGGGAAAATGATACAGCCACACCATTTGCAAATCCGTAGAGGAAAAACGACCCTGGTAAAACCAGGAAAACTCTTGTGCGTGAGACTGAACAGCCCAGGCAAGAATGGCGTCCCTCTAGTGTGTGGAATGAGAGGCGTAGTCATCTCTCTACCCATTGTGAGGTTCATTGCTGGTGGAGTGTGCGTGTAGGCAAGGACTGACAGTTCTGCCACACTCCACTCCCAAAACAATAACTGCCTCAACCACCACCAGCAATTCTTAATTGTGGTGGTTGGATAAAACAAGGTGGTGACACATGGGTTTTTCCCTCATGGCTCAAGGTTTGACATTTCCCCCACACCCTTATCCTTGTGAAAATCATGCCCCTTCTCAATTTAGTTTCCGCGAGTGTAGCTGGTCAGGTTCATTTAATTAAAGATGCATATTTACATGATGACAAACTTGATATGTATGCCGCATGCCCCAATATACCATCNATAACCAATCAATGGTGGGGCCTTGGCCTTTAGCTCCACACCATGATCATTACAATATATACATCATGTACATTTAATGCAACGGGGTCAAAACTGGGGTGTGACATGTCAGTTAGCGTCCAATTAAAGATAAATAAAGAAGGAGGGCACATATCTTGTGCATGCAAGAGAACCTGAAGTGACAGTTAGGAACTGGAGTTTAGGAGGGCGCTAATGTCTGCATGACAAGAGTTCTAGCGCATGCTACTCTCAGTGACCGCTCCATGCATGATCTCAATGTGTTTATTGAGCCTCAAAATCACCCCCTTCTACATGCTAGGTTGTTTTGGATTGTTATTTATATGCAAGGCATATGGCAATTTCAATACATTTTGTATTCAGTTGTTTTTGTAGGGTTGCTTTGGATCTCTCTTCTCTATTGTTGTGGTGACATCTCTTATCAGGAAATATGCTGATGTGTTGTAAATCATTCTCTGCAAATCTATCTATCATACTCAAAGAATTGTTGGGTTTTTCATCCTCCATGTTTGGAGGGTTTTCCCAAGGTACATCTTGTCTCTTATGGTAAATGTTTTTATGTGGCTGATTTATTCTTGAAGATTCATATATTGCTGATATAAATTTGATTATGTGGATGATATAAAGTTTCTTATATGGCTAATTTAAAAGTTAATAAAGTGTCGAAATTATTTGATAAAATTTTTGAAGTTTAAGCAGCCCCGATTTTGCTCAAACATTAACACTAGTCCCTTTTAACTATAAGAGTTCTCCACTACACAATTTTATTCTTTTTTTGGGCATTGGAGACTAACTTTACAAAAAATACCACCCTTGGAGTCTTCTTACCGTTTTTAGACTCTCTAAACTTGAAAACACCGACAAGCACAAACTGACCCAGGATCGCTAAAACCAATGCGATAGTACCATTTCGATCATAGTCATGTACCTTATTTTATCTCCTTAAACCATGAAGAAGGGACAAAACGGTGCTCCTCATCACCCCTGTAGATCATATCCATTCCCTTGTTTTGACAACATCCCTAGTCGCTTTTGTTTAGAGTAATCTGCAATGAGTCACCCTTTGATTTACCCTCGAAGTCACTGTTGGATTCCCCCCCTCCTTCATTCTCAACATGTTTTCCCCTCTAAGGTCCTCCTGGTGCAGTATCCCCCTTACCAATTATGTTTCCCATCCCCTGAGATCGGTTTCATATGCTTTCAGGTCAGCAAAGAATTTTTTTTCCCATTACTCAGTGACCTTCGTACCTAACTATAGTGTCTCAGTTCACCATTTTGTTTTAGTTACATTGTGGTTGTATACCTTGTGATCCTATCAACGAACCGTTATTTCCTTGGTAGCTTCATGTCTCCCTCCATCTACACCAACAAATATTGTGAGAATTTGATTCACAGTTGGATACAGGAGCACAAGAGGCTCTCACAATTCGATTTACTTTGCAAAAACCAGCAAAAGGATTGAAAAAGTAACAAAATTTACATACACATGTGAACACAATGTGGATATTATTGAACTATCTAACATCTGAATGTGTTTACATCAGGTATATATTACATTTGGAATAATTTGTGAGGCTTAGGAAACCATTTGGGAGTGTACATGTGTCATGGCCAAAATTGACCTCAATCCCCCCTAGGTGGACCAATGAAGCTCCAAATCAGCCCAAACAGTCATGAAACCTAGTGTGAACGTTGATGAGGTGTGTTGGGGAAATAATGAGTCCAAGGCATGTGTGGGTGAGAAAATATAGGTGTATTGGAGGCTCAATGTGACAATAAATGCTCCTAGGAGAGCCAAAATGGACAAAATACATCATTAGCGCCCCTAGTCAAACCCAAATTCCCCAAATCAAGGAGGTAGCTCTCCAAGGAATTAATTAGGGTGCACATGTGCTAGGTTTACCAATCTAGATTCTTGGTGTGTGTGTGTGTGAATGGTTTGAAAATAACCAGTTCACCTCTTAGATCAATTTCCCTAAGTCTAAAACATAGCAACTTAATGCTTATAAGAAAATGAAATTGACTAAGGTATAAAATAAGGTACTAAGGATGGATTACTATTATAACACACCCCCTTAAACTTGAATTAGTAAAACTTAACCAAAAATATCATGGAATCCTTGGAAACAAAGGCTCAAGTCACCTCATACAACATAAATTTTATTTGTCCATGAAAAACAAGGAAAAGAGGAAAACCACATGGGAACAAAACCTCTGCTAAAAAATGGACATGGGGACAAAAATATGAAGGTGAATGAAAACCATCACCATGCATCACTCACTTCAAGAAGTGATCTCAAGTAAGTGAAGTTATTGTCAGTAAAACATTTGGTGAAAATATCAGCATTTTGCTCGGTGGACAGGAAATACTGCAAGGCTATCACCAATCATGCACTAAGCCCCGAATGTAGTGCATATGAATCTCTATGTGCTTGGTCCTTTGTCTCTATACTAGATCTATATATATCTTGATTTCACTTTTATTGTCACACCAAATGACAGTGGGTGAATCAAATGCAACATCAAGCTCCTGAAGAATGCCTTGCAACCACAAACGTTGTGTCGCTGCATTCACTGCTCTTCTGTATTAAGCCTCCACTGAAGAAAGGAAAATAGTGTGTTGTTTTTTGATTGAACAAAAAATTTGACCATTGGAAAGCATGAAAACAAAACCTAAAGTGTAATTTCTATCATTGGGATCTCCAACCCAATCCGAATCAGAAAATCCTACTAGTTCTAGTGGAGAACTAGTTGCATAGTGTACCCCGAAGTTATTGATGCCTTGAACATACTGAAGGATCCTCTTGGATTCCTTCCAATGGATCTCTTATGGCTTCTGCATATATATTTATAAAACACAAACAACATATGCTAAATCAGGTCTAGTATGAGTGAGATACAACAAGCTCCCGACTAGCTGTCTGTACAATGAGCAATCTACCAAAGGAGAGTCGCCAATTTCACCTAGTTTTATGATAGAAAGGAATGGGAACTTGGGTGCCTTACATTCAGCCATATTGAACCTTAATAACAGGTCTGAAGCATACTTATTTTGGCTGATCATGATGCCACTTTCATAATGCTTAATTTCCAAACCAAGAAATTGTTTTATTAATCCTACATCAATCATTGCAAATTCACTATGTAAAGATGCTTTAATTGATCCAATTTATTTGGTGCATATACCAGTAATAAAAATGTCATCAAAATAAAACACAATGAACTACAATAAATCACAAATATATTGCAACTAAACATTAGGATCAGAATTTCATCGAACAAATCCAATTGATAGCAAAAAACTGTCCATTTTGGCATACCAAGCCCTTAGGGCTTGCTTGAGGCCATAGAGTGACTTCTTCAACCTGAAAAAAAGGGAAGGATCCTATTGGAAACATTCAATTTTCTGCATGTATATATATTATTTTATCTCACCATGAAGGAATTCACTTTTGACATCCATGTGGTGAACCTCCCAACGCTTACTAGCAGTAATGGAAAAAACTAGCCTGGTTGAATCCATCTTTGCAACCGATGCAAAGGTCTCTGTATAGTCCACTACTTGGACTTTAGAAAAGCATTTGGAAACAAATATGGAATTATATTTAATATCAGGACCATCTACAGCAACTTTGGTCCTAAATACCCACTTCCATTGCACAAGCTTCCTCTTGGGAGGCAAGGGAACCAATTCCCAAGTCTAATTCACTTGTAGAGAATTGAATTCATATTGCACGGATGATTTCTATATAGGGTCATGATATTCTTTCTGATATTAATGTCTATCATATCCAATAATCATATATAAATGCTCAGCAAGATCAATTTCACTTGAAGCATTGCGAAATTGTGATCTTGTCTTCCTAGGATATAGAGGATTGCTTGCTAAATCCCCAACAGCTTGTATGGTTTTAACTGCCCATTTGGGCCTTGAGGGTGAGTCATGTACATAAAAATCATCTTCAGCAATCTCATTATCAAAAATATTAGAAAAATCAGAGGTGGAATCATCACTTACATCATCATGGTGTTGAGGAGAAGAGCATTCTCTCGGTGCTAGTTCAAAATCTGGTATAATCTCCTCTTTGAATTGCACACTTATTTCAATGATTTTTTTTTGTGTGGATGCATAAAAGAGCTTGTATCCCTTTTCATATTCACCATACCCCACCATGATAAATTCTTTGATTCGTGGCTGCAATTCCTGCCTCTTTTCTGATGGAATTCGAACCCATGCCCTTGAGCCAAAATCCTGAAATGTGAGATGTTTGGTTTGTGACTAAACCAAGACTCATAAGGTGTTTTCCCTTTCACTGATTTGTATAAATACCCATTATGAATATATGAAGCACAATTTATGGCTTCATCCCATAGCTTAGGACTCAAATCCTTAGCCTAAATCATGTATGTAGTCATCTCCTTAAGAGACCTATTTTTCCTCTCTGCCACACCATTTTGTTGAGGGGTGTAGGGGACGGAATGATGCATTTGGATGCCACATTCCTCACATAGGTGCTGAAAATTTTTATTCACATACTCTTTACCATTATCATTCCTAAGGATTTTAATCTTATTCCCACTTTGATTCTCAACTAAGGCCTTCCAAATCTTGAAGTATACCCAACAAAACCTTGAGAAATAATTTATGAAAGTGAGAACATACATTTATCCTACATAGGAGGGAGTGGGAAGAGTACCAATGAGATCTGAATGCACCAATCCAAGTTTTTGTGTAGCTCTCCTTGGATTCCCCTTCTCATAACTGCACTCTGGATGGTTTCCCACCACACAACCAATGCATGCACCATTGGAAAATTTTGTAGGAGGAATGCCTTCCACCATGACATCCTTGTTCAGTGCTTGAAGGTATTTGTAGTTCATATGGCCAAATATCTCATGCCATAGCTTGGAGGTTTCAATGGCATGAGACAAAAGCACTTTCCCACTCGAATTTGGAAGAAATTTGGAGAATTTATACATTCTAGCTTGGTGATCTACATACCCCAATGCCATGACTTTGTTGGAGCATATTTCTGCAATCTCAACCATATATGGAGTAAATTTTACTCTCTTGGCTTCTCTAGTATGTGTCATTTGGTATACCGACAACATATTTTCTTCCAAGTCTTGTACATAGAGGACGTCATTGAAATATCCATAGTCAAGGTCGATCCCGCCAACTCCCTTGGTCTGGATCTCAAATTCATATCCCATTCGAATAGCTAGGCCACTATCGAATACATGGAATTCAAGAACTCCCTGACAGAGGCCATATTCCTAGATGCTCCCGAATCAATGATGAAGGTGGAAGGATGTCACAGAACCTGCAACCAAAGAATGGAATTTATACTTATTGTTAGAACGTGAACTATCAACCCTCTTCCTTATGCTATCTAGGACTGGGATGTTGTTCTTCTCCAACAGCTGTGCCATCATATCAATTTTTTTCTTCATGCAAGCACTCTCTGAATGCAATCTCTTGTGGAAATAAGTGCACTTGGTTTTCTCCTTTCCCTTCATGTCCTTGTCCTTGCAAGGATTCGAACCCCATCAAGATCCTTGGGTCTATGTTGTTTCTTATTCTCTGGCTGTTTCGAATCCTTGGCTTTCTTCTTGCCCTTGGATGCATTCAAAACACCTGCAACAAGAGCTTGATCCTTGCTTGTCTTGATGGTGCCCATTTTCACTAGATTTTCTTGTTCTTGTGTCAAAGATTGCATGAAGCTTTCTAGTGTTGGCATTTACCAATTTCGAATGGTTAGCTTTCCAAAATGGAATGTGCTAACAAACACTGAGTATTCTGGCCCCAAGTTCAAAAGGATTGACAGTATTATCTGCTCTTCCTTCTTCTCGATTCCACATTGCTTGAGTTGAAGTACTAAAGACTTAAATTTGGTGAAGAACTACTGGATGGTGTCAAAATGCGTTGGGCTCAAGGTGATGAGCTCATTTTTGGGCTGGTGTCCCCTTAGTTCATTAGTTTTCCCAAAGAGCGATTCGAGCCAGAGCCAAACTTCATTTGGGGTTGTCAAACTATCCACATGAAACAAGAGATCTCTCGAAATGCTAAGACATAGCATCCCAAAGGCTTCATCGAATCTAGTCTATTGAAGTATTTCGACTTCTCTACTGCAGAATTTGGCTCCACTTATGTACCCGTGGTGACCCTGTAGAGACACTTAGATATCAATTGGCTGAACATATTGACCTTCCATTCAAAGTAATTGAAAGGAGTGAGCAATATGTGGTTTTTCTCCTTCTCTGCTTGCTCTAATGGTGAGAATTTGCTGAAAGTACCTGCAAAAAACACTCAAATATATCTGGAAAATATCTCAAATGCAGCTCAAACACTCAATATTGTTCTGCAACTCCAATCAGCTCCGATACCATGTGAGAATTTGATTCACATCTAGATCTAGGAGCGCAAGAGACTCTCACAATTCGAGTTACTTTGAAAAAACCAACAAAAAGCTTGAAAGAGGAACTAAATTTACATACACATGTGAACACAAAGTGGATATTATTGAACTATATAACATCTGAATATGTTTATATCAAGCATATATTACATTTGGAATAATTCGTGAAGCTTAGGAATCCATTTGGGAGTGTACATGTTTCAAGGCCAAAATTGACCTCAATCCCAACTAGGTGGACCAGTGAAGCTCCAAATCAGTCCAAACGGTCACGAAACCTGGTGTGAACATTGATGAGGTGTGATGAGGAAATAATGAGTCCAAGGCATCCGTGGGTGAGAAAATAGAGGTGTGTGGGAGGCTCAATGTGACAATAAATGCTCCTAGGAGAGCCAAAATGGACAAAATACATCATTAGCACCCCTAGTCAAACCCAGATTCCCCAAATCAAGGAGGTAGCACTCCAAGGCATTAATGAGGGCACACATGTGTTGGGTTGACCAATCTAGAGTGCTGGTGTGTGTGTGAATGGTCTGAAAATAACCAGTTCACCTCTTAGATCAATTTCCATAAGTCTAAACCATAGCAACTTAATGCTTAGAAGCAAATGAAATTGACTAAGGTATAAAATAAGGTAATAATGATGGATAACTATTCTAACACATATTTTCCATATGATATATGCAGAGGTCCCTGTAACTTAGCCTTACCTCCATCATTGGTGAGTTCCTATAGACCATTTGGAAGGGAAACCTTATCACCCTTTCAAGTGGTTGTTTCGTGCATGCTTGACATCATCTTCTTACTTGCATCATTGAGATTCATACAAGGTTTTAGTCTCATCATTATTGGTCCAATACCCCAGAGTTCCTTTGACTCTAGCACATTGGTGAGTCACTATGGAACCCAGTCATTATTATGATCCTTTAGATATCCAGGTTGCACTGGAGTCAGTGTTAGGAAGCCCTTATGCTTCCCAGTACATCCATTTCTAGTTGTAGTATAGTGTACCATTAAGCTTCAACAACTTAGTGTAATGGGTTTTATCAGTTGTTGTTCATTCCAACACATCAGTTATGATCATGCACCCTCGATGCATCCCATTGTCTCTAGTTTCAGTTATTCATATCAACAGTCATTTGGATCACCATCTTAGTCCATGTATCATTCCTCATTGGACCATTACATTGTACACAACAATGATTTATGTATTCTTTAGGTCCCCCTATGGGTCTCTATTATGCAACCAAGTCCTATAAATAGCATAAAAAGAGTATAAATAGACAAGAAGAGAGTAATACACACCTTAAAAATGAATAATAGATATGAATAGAAATCCTCTTTGAGGGAGGAACCTCCTTACACAATGTACTACATACATAAGGCAAGACAATATACAATGATTGACTAAAATGAAAATATCTCCTTCCTATACATAGGAGACAAAGGTGCATAATAACAACCAATAGACCCCAACCAACATCAATAATATGTAATAAACCACAATATAGAGGATAATATTCCACTCTATAGGGGGAAATGTGCCCAATATTTAGGGCTTAACATGCCCCTCCCCTTCAGACAAGCATTTTCCTCAATGATTGGGTAGCTGTGGATGCATTTGTATGAAGGAATTTTCTTCCCATGTCGAATCTGCAACTGGTAAGTTCTTCCACTTGATGATGTACTCAGTAATATCCTGATTTTGTAGTTTTTTGGGTCTTGTTTTGATGATTTTTTTAGGCTCCAGTACATCTTTCCCTTCTTCAAAACTCCTTTGACGATGGTGTTGATCTGATTTTCCTTTCATCATGTTTTTTGACATCTTCAGGATTTGGAGAACTACTTGTTGGTGCTCTATGCAATATCCCACTGCTTGAACTGTTGATTTTCTTGTCACTACTTCATCTATATGCTCCATTTCATTCTTCTGGCCATAGGGGTATCTGTAAGGTATGATCCTAAAAGGAACTCTTTCTGGAATTAAGTTAATAACATGGTCCAGATCTTGAATAGGTGGAATATCTTCAAATACCTTAGAAGGATTATTAAGGACCCTTTGGAAATATGGGGAAATAGGAGCCTTAGATTTTTGTACATCTAGTGAGCATAGCTGTGTAGTTACACCTTTTTTTTCTTTCTTTAACAATTTTTCCATACCATTAGAGATGACCACCTTGTGTTCTAACTGTTGATTGCGTGCTTCCAGGGTTTAAATTGCTTGGATGGTTGTTCAAGAGTAGTCTCAGGAGTACCAAAACATGATTGGATTTTTAGAGGCATAGGTTATGAGTATGAAGGAAGGTTATTCATCCTAGCATGCCTCGGTCATTGAGACCACTGACCAGTTGGAAAGGGTAGTGTCAACCATGTCAATATCAAATGTTGATATGAGGAAGATTAAAGCAATATTAATCCAAAAGGAATCAAATGTATAAGTACGCACCTTGCTTGGTTTCCCTGTGATACCATTTAACACAAATTATTTTTCTTCCAAGGAAAATTTAATGAAAAGCTTCTGAAAATTAAAGGCCACAATTCCCAATGATTGTAACCATTGAACCCCTTATACAACATCAACAACACCCATTGGGATAGAAATCATGAGGCTATTCAATACATATTCCCTCGTAGTAAGATTGATATTATGGCATTTCCCTAAACAATTGATGGTTCCTCCATCTGCAATCATTACTTGAAATTCTGGTGCTGGATATACAAAGCAATTGAGATCCTTGACTACTTTACAATGAATGAAATTACGAGTCTTACCAGAATCAATCAACACTGTTACCTTTTTATTTTTTATATATCCTTCGATATTGAGAGTTTGAGGAGTGATAATTCCATCCAAATCATGAAAATATATGGTGGGAGTAATCACTTCTAGTTCGTCCCCTTGTGGCGGTTCCTATTCTTTTTGTTCTTCCTCTTCACATTCTATATAGAATAATTTATTTTCGCCACACTTATGTCCCTTACTGTGCTTGTTGTCACAATTAAAACATAGACCTTTCTCTCTTCTTTCCTCTAGTTGTATGCCTCAGATATGACCTTTTCCCCCAGAACACCTCTTTAAGACTAGGCTTTGGAGTAGTAAAAACCCCTAGATTACTCCACAAATATCTCCTAAACTGTAATGGATAAGGATCTAAATTTTGGACTAGAGATATCTTGACCTGTTTTAGAAACAGGGTTTTAACCTCGATCTCTGAATCCTTGTATAAAAATAGTTGTAGTGAAAATTCCAAGATGAATCGTTTTGCAATAGCCAGTCCTGAGGAAAGAGCTTTGATACCAAATGTTATGCAACCAAGTCCTAGAAATGCCATAAAAGGGCATAAATAGACAAGAAGAGAGTAATCCATGCCTTAATAATGAATAACAAAGATGAATAGCAATCCTCTTCGAGGGAGGAACCTCACACAATGTACTAAGTACATAAGACAAGACAAGATAAAATGATGACTGAAATGAAAATATCTCCTTCCTATATATAGGAGACAAAGGCACATAATAACAACTAATAGACCCCAACTGACAATAATAATATGTAATACACCACAATATAGGGGGTTATATGCCACTCTATAGGGGGGGAATGTGACCAATATTTAGGGCTTAACAACCTCACCATTTATGTATATTGACACATTTATATGAGCATGGGTATTCCCGAGTTATCCATATATATTAATGATGATATGTACCTCATCCATTTTGAGTGATTGCATCTGCAAATATTTCCCTTGTATCCCCAACAACGATCTCGTTTTCCACATCATCTCAATCTTTGTCTCTCCGCATTTTGGTCACATTTCCCTCTCTGGAAGAATGTGTCCCGTGATATCTATCAGTCATATGATTAGCTCCTAACCTCACATATCAAGGGGCAATCTGTTATCACCAAAAATTTGATCATACATCACTAAGTACTCACCATATTCCCCATAACCCATTTTCATATTTCCAAACCTACCAAATATGCCTTCATGCACCCAAAAATAAAAAAGTACCAAAGAATGCTGCAAACCATGGACCCCTTGTCGCCAAAATGAAATTATCCCACCAAATTAAGGATTAATGTCCAAATTAAGTCACAATTCCATAAAGCAAGGGAAGTCCGCACCAAAAGTGAATCCCGCCTAAATTCAAAATATAACGACGCTAAAAAGTAAAACCACCATGGTATTCAAAACAGTAAATGGAAAATAATTTCCTACAAATACAACATGAAGGATCCATTCCATTCATCTCTCCACTACAACACAATTACTCTACTGAAATTTCCCCTTGACGCCTATAACCCTATGTTACCTCTCATTCCTTCAACCTGGTTGAGATTTGACACCTCTGTGACCTCATGCGAGAGACACTAGACTGTTCAAACACCAGAGAACAACAATTTCCATCAACTGCAAGGGCCCATTAGTCTAAGGTATTCTCCTACCATGTAATGTCCAAATATTTCAATAAAGGAAAGTTTAATTTCATGTATTTGCTCCTGTGTGTGAAAAAAAGAAAGGTTTTTACTATTTACTTGTTAAGGTTTTCCATTTCCGTTTACTGTTACTATTTTACTTTTATCTACATTTACTTTCATTATCATTTACGACTTCCATGCTATAATATTTATGTCCATTTCCTATGCTTAGCTTTGCATAGTTTGATTTTTACTTGTTTTTACCTATTTTCATTGAGTTCTCTCACACACTTAAGCCACAAGAAACAATTTCTCGTGTGCTTCCTATATCGGCTCCTTTAAGCTGGAAGCACACACATTTTTTCCTCACAACACTTCATATACCAAATTTATTTGAGAATCTTTTACAAGTGAAAGGGAACTTCCTTCTATTAAGGTAGAGGAAATTATATGAACAAAAAATATAGAAAAGATAAATTAAACTAACAAAACTAAAGAATAATTTTATTAAGCAAAATATTTAACATATGTATGAATCCATTAAGTCATTACATGGCATCCAAGCCAAAATTATAATGCTTAGGTCCTATAGAACTTCTAAGCTAAATCAAGAGAACTCAAAAGTCTAGGAGTAATACTAATAATATACGTTGCTCTATAATTTACCAAGCCATATTAATTCTACTAATTTTTTTAATAGAAATATATGTTAAAAAAATGGAGGAACGATAAACCTAAAGGTATATTGACGGTTATTGGGGATTCAACACAAACCTCCTTGCACAACAAGGGCCATACATAGGCTACACCCAATATTTTCATTATTTTGGAATAGGAAAGAAACCCATTTCCTAAAAAAATCAAAACCTACATTTTATTAATTAAATGAAAATATAAATAAATAAACAAAAAAGGGCACAATAACTAAAGAACCACAAAAATCAAATCAAAGCGTTTATTTAAAAAACTAAAATTTAAAAACAAAAGAAATCAAAGCAAAATACTTATTAAGTAAATTAAAAAAGCATTGGTCATCTTGGTCCTGGCTTGTGGAAGACTTGATACGCCATATCTTGGGTGGCCAAGGCTAGGCCTAGTTGTGGCTGTGACTTATGAAGGCTAGGAAGGTAGGCTACCATAGCCATGGTCAACACTAAGGGGTCTTGACCATGGCCATTATTGCCACAGAGGAGGGGGGCGAAACTCCTAAAACAAATTGCTAAAACAAATTATTTTTTGAACCCCAAAAACACTTAAAAAAATACCCATTAAGAAAACTGGAAAGGATATATGAGATTTGTTTTTTACCTAAGTCGATTTGGATCTAGAATCTAGGCTTAAAATCTTCAAGCCACCTAAAAAAAGACAAAGAAAAAGGAGGAATTTTCCATTAAAAATTGAAACTTGTGCATTTGCACTTAACACAGAGTAAACTATCACCATAAACCCAAGGAGGAATGAAGGAATTAGGGATAACCAAGGACATAGTTTGAATCCATGAAACCCTAACAAATAAACCAAAATCGAAAGATTCATGAGTGAAAATGAATGGAATGAAGAGATGAAAGGGTTTTATATTCCCTTGTTGATTTTAATTAAATAATATATTTGAGAAAGGTAGTTGAGTAAGGGAAAGTTTCCTAACCTTTTTTTTCATTTCAAATTATTTAAATTGTTCCAACTTCACAAACATCCAAATTACGATAGTGCAATATCCTATTTCTGACATAGTGAAGGTATTGTCTCAGTTGCATCAATCAACAAGGACATAAGGAGAAACAATACAAATAAAAATTAAAAAATATTTCAATTATTTAAATTGGTCTAACCTGATAGATGTCATAATTACGATAGTGGAATGTCCTATTTACAATGTAGTGAACATATTGTCACAATTGCAACAACCTTTGAGAAAAAAAAGTGGAAAAATGTAATTTTACATATTTTATTTTTTTTCAACGTTGAAATGCATTTTTTTTAAAATTGAGAAATAACAATTGAATTTGCACCCAAATGTAGTAGGGTCATATTCCTTCGATAAATCGGGATTCAAACCACTTTTAATATCTTCTTGGTTTTTCCCAAAGGGGTTGGATCCATTGATGATCAAGAGTAAGGAGTTTTTCAGTAGTGGGCAAGGTTCAATTCCAATGATGGTTGATCATGAAGCCACGGGGTCACATTGAGGTAGTGGTCGAATGTGTGGTTGAATCCAGAGAGATTGCATTAAATGATTTTGTGACCTGTGCACACATAAATGGATCAAATCCCACCCCCATATCCTTCAATTTTAAAATTCAAGTCCCGCTCGCATGGTTGGTATTTGAGGGGTTTCGTTTGTTAGACAATCGAGGGTTTGAAACTTGGTGGTGGTGGGAGGAGACGCCCAAAAAAAACATCCGTGCTAAGGGTTGGTGTGGCCTAGGTCGATGTGATCCACGGGTGATTTTGATGGCTTAGATGCCCTTGGGACATGGTTTCTTAGACCAAAGGATAGTCCCGCAAGTTAGGGACATTCAAGTAAACAAAACAAACATCTCTTTAGTTTTAATTGAGTGCATACCTTCTTGTGCCACCCTAATGGAATCATGGATTTGTTTGCCATGAAGAAATTCAAAATTTTCTTTGGAAATAGTCTTTAAGAAAATCTTCTTTATCCTCATAGCAATGATTTTAGCAATTGTGTATATAATTACACAAAGAAATGTGTATAAAATCATTAAAGGATTATGAGTTTACCTCCTTAGGTGTAAGGGCCATAACAATTGAGTTAAAAGCTGCAAAGGTATTTTTTTGTCCTCTTAATTTCTTCCACCACCTTTAGTGAGTCCTCTTCTATGAGATCATAAGAAATATGGAAGAATTCGATAGTTCAACCGTAGGCCCTAGAATTCGATTTTTAACTCTTGTTTAGAAACTTCCTCCATTAATTTTTCATTTTCCTCCTCATCATAAATCTTGGAAAATGGGTTGTCATTTTAACAATTTCAACTGTATCAAGACTCTATTATGTTCCTTATAGAGTGTATCCAAGTGAGATACTCCTAATTATGAAATATCTTTAAAATTTCTTACTCCATAATATCTATTCATATCCCAAATAGTGTTAATATCTTTTGTAGGATTGGCATAGTTAGGAAAAAACTTACTATTTTCATCTCCCTTCAATACCCACAAATCCATACTATAACACCCTGGTTTCAACGCCCAATTGCATTAAATTATATATGATGTAAATAGCGTTATTAAATCATGGTGTGGAGCTCAAGGAAAAGGCCCTGCCATGGATTTAACATTTTACGTTTCGACAATTAAAATCGATGTCAATGGTTATCGTGCTATCCGATGGCACAACATAATTTTCTACATCATGTAAATATGCAATTAATAAAATACCCACAACTAGCTATGTCAATGCAACATTAAAGAGATGGGGGCATGATTTCACAAGGAATAGGGAGGGGGGGATATTCAAACCCTTGAGCCAATGGCGAAAAGCCAAATGTCTAAGGGAAAACCCATAAAATGGTCAACTATCCATTTTGTCCTTTTGTGCTCAGTCATCTAGAAATTGGTTGAGGAAGTTATTGCATGGGAATGGGCAAGGCATGGAGGTCAATTTCGAATTGGGCAGAGCGCCCATTTTAGAAAAACGTGTTTTGGCTTAATGGGAAAGAAAGAACCCAAAAATTCACTACTCACCCATTATGCATTCACGTTCCCTCTTCCTCACGCTTGGGCTGGAGGTCTGGGCGTTTTCCCTCACGTTGTAGCAATTTCATACATTTTCCCCATGGCTAGGAAGTTGTTTTGCTAATGTTCAGCGGCTGGGATCTCTCCTAGGTGTTTTTTTATTGTTCCCTTCTTCACATGATTGGGGAATTTCGTTTTTGGGTATTGCACAATCAAGGGAGAGTAGATCCACGAATTGGGGGATTGAAGGGGTCGTTTTGCCCACTTGAAGCCCATAAAATGTTTATGAAACAAATTGCTCATCCTGGGTCATTTTTTTCCCATGTTACCAATCAGTTTGGGTTGCAAACCCATCCCTTTTGGTTATGTTCTATGGCTGGGAGGGTAGACCCACGATTTGGGCGTGAATAGAGGTCATTTTTGCCTTTGGAAGGCCATCAAATGTTTTTTGAGGTGATTTGGTCACTTGGGTTGTTTTTTCCCCAGATACCATTTTCAATTTTGGGTTCCTAGGATGTTTTTGTCCATACCTAGAACTTGTATTTTGTTGTGTTGTGCATCCTTGTGGTGGCTTGGATGAGTAAGTCCAAGAATCCATCTGTTAGTGGGATGACTGTGTTTGGATGTGGTTATTGCCTTAACTATGGGTGTATGGTCTTGTTGTGTGTGTGAGTCTTTTTTCCCTAGTTCCTTGTGGAATTCATGCCCAGATCGGGGGTGGGATTGATGTTGAGAGATTAAGGAGCACACTGGCCTATGGTTGGGTGGAGCACCGCAACAACATAGCTAGTTGCGGGGAAGTTTCTTCTCAAGATAAGTATTCATGTATTTAACTCTACATTTGTATTTGCTTCGTAAATTATCATGAACATGTTGAATGCTTGAACATGATGAATGTTGCTTGTTTTATGAGTATGCACAGCATGAATGTGTTAAATGAGTTGTATTTGCTCCCGCTGTAGATTTCATTATGCATCTGTAAATGTTTTTTGTTCAATACATTTTTATTTTATGTTATGTTCATGGGGCTTAGTCGCGTCCTCTTGGAGAGGAGGGGACGTGACACATACTCTTTAACCTCCACAAAGCTTCCTCTTTTTCTAGGACTTTCCTTTTGTTTTGTTATATACATCTCATCCTTTCTTTTAATGACTCATCCTTGGGTCCCTCAATATACTATGCATACAAATCATCTATTAGATTCTTAATTGAGATTAGGGCTTGTGTGTCTTATGTTTTTTGTTGTAGTCCCAAATCAATATAGATTTCTTAACTTTTTTAAGGTAAGAAAGGATGCATCATAGACTTTACATTTTGTTTGAACTAAATTGAGAAACTTCTCATCCTCTAGCCAAGTTGAGTTGGACTTGAATTGACATTCACTTTTTCAAGCTAAAATAGAATCGGGAGTTGACCTAATTCCCCTCCTATACTCACCCATTATCTTATCCTTCTAGGGATGACCATGATGGAATTCGATAGAAAAATGCAGTAAGTTAATAAGTGGAAAAACTCAACCTTTTTATGAGCCCATTTTTTCTAGCAAGGTAAAGTTTTGGCCTAATGCACTTAGTGTTTTGAATTTTTAGAGAGGTTGTCTTAGAATGGAATACAAACCTTAAAGGAAAAGTTCGATGGTCAAATTTCCCATAAATCAAGTGGAACTATAACTTCTAACAATATTCCTATCAAATTTGGAGAAGAATTGCATAGAAAAAGGTTAAATTTCTCCACTTATTCATTTACTCAAAAAAATATGCCAACCACTTGAATGCTAATTTATTATAAAATGTGCTAAAAACTTATTTTTAACAATACTCCATATAGCTTGATCAAAACATATATTGTGAACTACATCTCAATATTTTTTTTAGCACGAAAAAAACAACCTTTATTAAAACGTCGTGTCAAAACTAACAAAAATAGCATGGTTGCAAAACAAAATCACAACTACAACAAGACAAATGCCTTCAGTAAAACAAAACAATCGATTATCCCTATAGTTCAGACCCAGCTTAAAGAGATCTGATCATCCCAGTTACTAATTCAACCTCTCTTCAGGAGAGACCAAAAACATAGGAGACCAAAAACAAAAGATCCGTCGTTCTTTCCCAATCATACACTCTATCCATTCTCAAAAAAATTAATACTTCCAGATCTGTCGAGTTTCCCATAGTGTAAGACATTATAGCAAATTATGCCATACAGAGGTTCGAGCTTCTTCAAGAGAGAGTGTTGGCTACACCATTATAAAATCTAGAGATATGCTGGAAGGAGAGAAAAGAGAAGTTTTCCATTAATATCTTGATGTCATCCATCCAATGCAGTAGCACCAAAGATTCCAATTTTTCCTTCCCTAACGCCCACTGCACAACCACTTGAGAATCCCCAAGAATCTAGAGAGATGATAGGCCCCATATTTTTGCCAAAAGAAGTAAGCCCCACAATGCCACCAACTCAGTATGAGTGTTTGAACCAAGTCCCTCTTACAACCATCCTTTTAATTCAATTCCTCTGCCTAGCTCTAAGAATAACCCAACTCCACAAATTCCATTTGATGCAGCACCATCAAAGAAGCCTACAGGGCGATCAATAATCAGATTTGGGAAAATCTTTACCTTTGGAGGTTTGGTTTCCGAAATGTTAGTCCACTCAGAGACAGAGGAAATGATTTTTAAAAAAATGAGACCAAAAAATTGCCTCTCCGAATTAAAAGTGGCCCTATTCCTAGCCTTCCAAATTTCCCATAAAACGAAAAAAAGGGAGATATTTGACTGGAAAGTTCCTCCTATGCCAGCAGCTCAAATTCTCCTCCAAAGTGTATCCCTCCCAACTAAACACCAGCTAAAAATGGAACATTAAGTGTAACCAGACTTCTTTGAAGAAAAAACAATTACCAAAGAGGTGAGCGTCTGTCTCGGTTTCAAAGAAGCATACAATGCATCTTCCTGGACCATGAAAACCTCTAATATGAATATTTTCCCAAGTTAAAACTTTATTCTTCAAACACAACCAAACGAATAGTTTAATTTTGAGAGGAGATTTAATATTCTAAACCCAATTATTCCACCAATAGGCAATGTCAGAAGACTCTTCTGCAATAAGAGAATTGTAAGCTAGTTTGGCAACCATCGATCCATCTTTTGAGTTGAAGGACCAAACTAACCGGTCTGAAAATGCATGAAGCGAAATATTTCCATGATTCAATAAACCCACGTACTTGTCCCATTCCTTTGTCAGCTTGCTAGATAGTCCCAATAAAGAGGATTGCACCCATCTAGGACTCGTGGTTCCCAAATGAACCTGCTTTAGAACTAAGATATTTTTTATGTGTAAATCTTTTAAAATATCCCTCAAAAGCTCATGATCGCATTCCAGACCGCTAATGGGGTCGATGCCAAGGAAGATATGAACACCTCTTCCAACTTTCCAACAGATCTTCTTCGAGATGAGAGGTAAACAATTTGCAAAGCTTCTCCAAATAGTTGAACGAGCCGATTGTTTACTAATCGATCCTCTAAACCAATAGACTATAACCAATCCTTGCAGATATTTAGCTTTAATCATCTGTCCCCAAAGGCCACCGCGGAATAAAAAATGCTAGAGAGATGTTGCACATAAGGAAAGGTTGAGTAATTCCAAATGCTTAATTCCCCAGCCTCCTAGCCCACGTGGCTTGGAAAGGCAATGCCAGGATGCAAGGTGAAACTTGTTTGAATCCAGGTTACCAAACCATAAAAAATGAAACATCAAAATCCTCAGTCTGTTGATAGTATAGTAGGGGATATTGAATAAAAAGAACTAGTAGATCGAGATCCTTTGCAGAAACGACAAAATCAAAATAAGCCTCCCTCCCAGAGAGAGGTGTCAAAAATTCCAATTACTGATTTTTCTCTGTGTTAGAATAATCCGTCAGGATTATTGTAAATAAATAAATAATAGGAATATGAATAGCTAGGAAGGCGAAGAGGATGGTAATCAACCGCCTCATGAAATGTATAAATACAGGCATTTGCATTTGAATAAATCATCAATCGGGAGTTATACCTAACAACTGGTATCAGAGCATAACTCCTGCCTGTATGCTTGTCAGTCTTGGCAGTCTGGGTGCCAGACCTACATTCTGCCCTTCGTCCATTTGTTTCAGAGCTGCTGCTCATCGCCAGTCTGCCCTCTGCTCGTCCCTCCTGCCATATGCGTTATTTTCTTGATGTAAGCATTGTATTCAGCGACTCACTGGAGACTGCAAGTTTATGAAGAGACCACTGCATGCTGCGTGTATTGATCTGAGTGCGTTGGAGGAATCGTGGGGGCTGCTCTGCAAGAACGTGAAGAATTTGTTGAAGTTTGAAGGCTCCTTCCAACAGCGTTGTATGAATGGAGTTTACGGGCGTGGGCATGTCCGGTTCCTTTGTAAATCTGCGTAGGCTTTACTTTGAAGTCGAACCTTTTCATGGGAACCTTTTCATGGGAATAATTTATTGTGATAGAACGTAGAGGTGAAGGCTGCGTGAAGTATTCTTACTTTGATCCTTTGTATAGTGCGCTCCCTGTTCTATTCTGTCGTTGGCCTCTTACTGCGATTGGAGACTTATTAATGTATGCGCTGGAGTTTTTGTTCCATGCGTGGAGAATGCTGCTTTCTCCTTTGGCGTGAAGAGACACTAGTCTTGCTACTTTGTTAAATGAAGAAGCTGTTTGTATTTGACCGTTGGGATACGAAAACCCTAATTTTAACCTAATTCCTGAACACGTTGAAGACTGCCTGGGAGTTGAAGACCGCGTTGTTTATGCTGCGTGAAGAGCCTGCATCTATTTTTCTTGTGCTGCGAGCTGCCTGAAGAGACCGGTGGCTGCGTGGAGGAGACCTGCGTGGAGCTGCATCTGAACCTGCGTGGAGAATGAGCCTGAAGGCTGCTGTCACTTGATG